>JAVCKV010304286.1:0-14291 GCA_032274145.1 Herpochondria borealis
GCCCAGGCGTTGCTGTGTTGAGCACACACGCAACTTGGCCCGACGTTCCTCACCAGCTGACGAGTGATCTCCAGTACCCATATCTCTTCCGCCGCTCTTGGTCGTCAGAAGACGTCGAGCTAGCCCAACGTGGTATCGCAGCACGCTCTCTTTCATACTATAGAAGATAATTCCCAGTCGCTCCTCATGAGGGTCTCCCTTGTTTTTCGCCCTTGAGAATGATGGGACGCCTCGGAGAGCTGTGTAGTACCACTTATTCACCGTGTCAGAGAGTGCGAAAGCAGTCTGTGTCGCGGTCCGACGAAATTTCCGAACGGATGTGTCTGGAACCCTACTTTTCGAAGGTCGACATGAAGAACGGCTCCCAATAGATACGCGCCAGGCAGGAAGGCATAGAATAGACAGCCGACGAAAACCTAGAGCATCTTCGACTCGTGCTCTCACGAATACGGGAGCATTGGCTTTATTCATCACGCAAGAATCATGCAGCGAGAGTTGGAGTTCCTGGTTTACGGGTTCTTCACGGGCGCATCTAGGTCGATCCATCCATGGTCAAGGCCGTTTCGCACTGGCCGGCCCCACAAACCCTTACCGACTTGCACGATTTCCTCGACCTCGCCCAATTTTTTCGTCGGTTCACCCGTTCTTATTCCGACCCGGCTAGGCCGCTCATAGACATCACTTAAAATGGTGCAAGTATACAACCATGGAATGCCGAAGCCGACGGGGCTTTTCAGGATTTAAAAGACGCCCTCCTCACTGCTCCTATATTGCACGCACCGTACTGGTCCTGGCTTTTCACTCTGCACACTGAAGCTTCATAATTTTCTGCGGGCGTCTAGCTCACGTATCATACGGACGCCTGTCACGAGCCTTTTGTGCCCTACGGGTCTCAGAAGTTCAACACCGCCGTACAAAGATACACCGCCAATGAACGGGAACTTCTCGCCCTCTTCCTCGCTCAGAAGCACTTCTGCTGCTAACTAGATGGCACTTCCTTTAATTTGGTCAAGGAAAACGAGAGATTCAACCATTTCCTTACATACCCGCAGATGAATAGACGGAAGGCGCGATGGCTCGAGTTCCTTTCTTCCTTTAACAGCTACACACTCAGCCTCCGTGCAGGCGGTATCAATTTACTAGGCAAAAAGGCTCTCGCCCATACGTGCCATCTACAACGCGAGACAAGTCCTTACCAATTCACAGATCTACACCGTCTCATTTCACGACCCCAACTTGCGCCATCTATTCCGCCACTTTGAGATCTATCGACTTTTTAAACCGGTTTTTGACGCTCTCAAGTGAACCTGTCCAAACTATTCACGCCAGCGGAAGCGGCTTGAAATTTTCTTACCTCGGTACCGCTTCAAGATTTTGCCCCTCTACTTCGGTTAACAATTATATTTTCCTCTCTGTGCGCGATTTTTTCCTACTAGAAATCGCCCACTATTCAAAGCCTGGTGGGCACTTCGGCTTCGCAAATACGTTTGCACTCCTCGACGGTTTCTTCTGGCGATACAAGACCCGTGACTGAACCCAATACTGCCGCGGTTTCCTGACCTTCAAACAGAAGAAAAACGCGGTCGGCAAGCCGTTTGGTAGCACCGAGTTGTTGGAGTTGCCTTCCCGACGCTGGTGGCTCGTTAATACCGACTATATCTTTTGGCGCCCCAAGACGAAGCAAGGGTTTGACTGCATCAGCACTTGTGAGGACCGCCTCAGCCGACGGGTTCATTTATTCCCCTTCAACTCTTCCGATAAGGCTCCAGATATTGTAAGCTGTTTTATAGCAGTATGCTCCCTCTCCATGGCCTGTCCAACGAGATCATCTCAGATCGCGACCAACTCTTCGTCTCTGTCTTCTGTTATGCGTTGATGGGCCTCTGTGGTATTCTTATGAAAGTTTAGACCGCTAAAACTCCTCAGACTGACGTTGAAAGCGAAGCACTGAACAGACTTGTCGAAATCTACATTTGGTTCTACTGCAAAAACTACCAGGATATCTGGGACGAAATAATTCCTTCCATCGAGTTCGCTTTCAACAGAGCCCAATCCATATATTTCGGCGTCTCCCCGTTCTAAGTCAACCTCGGCTACCTTCCGTGGAGAGTTCATTACATGCTTCATACCTCTTCCTTCGACACGCCCCATACCGCACAGCTTCGTCATCGCATAAAAGGCCTCTTGATGGCGCTCTACAAGCCCACGAGAGTTCCAAAGAATAAATAACAAAAGCGTCACGGCGATATAGACCACATTCTTACATGCCCGGTTAGTTCATCTGGCTCAAAAGATGCTTCTTTAGCGACAATTACTGGCGTGCTCATCCATCTCGCAACTTAATCACTAGGTTTTTTGTTCCATACACTTATGGGGCTGTTAGGTGTGATGTAATATATGCGGAAGCGTTCTGGGAAATTTCAATCAGTGTGGCAGATACCGGTTATCCGGCCAGAATTTCACGCTTGCGCGTATCAGTAACCTGCGACCAGATTTCCGCGCTCAAGTCCTCTGACATGCATAATCAAGTAAACTATACGGGTTTATTCAGCCTTATCAATAAGTCTGATATTTACAGTGCCATGGAGTTGGAGATTTATGGGCTCTTGCGCGCGATGCTTCACCGTCCAATGCCGACCCTTAAGGCCAACCTTCCGCATGGATGTCCGTACGGGTATAAACAGCTTGCGCTTTCAGAATCTCCTGTTAGTTTCCGGAACCTCACTGCACCTCATGCAGCGATCCGTTCCGACCCGCCCCATTGAAACAATCCGCACGGGTGCCCGTAAGCCGCTCGTGCGACCTCTTCTACAAGGTACTGTAAAGCCTACACAAATTAGTACTTACTATGTCGCTTAACGGCAGGTCCTCTGCAGAAAAACAACTCGGTAGCGACTGGTCCACCAATTCATTGGAAAGATTCGCAATAAACGTGAATGTTCAAGTCCAAGCAACGGTTCAGACGAACTTCGGGCGTAATCAACACTCATCGTGTCCCTGAAGTTTTTTGTCACTAGGCCAAGTCGCTGCACCGAACCCCCTTCAATGGCCAGTTTTTCACTGACTTTGTCTGCAAGAATTCATGCAGATGATCTTCGCAACTCATCTGTCAGGCGGGTAATCGAAAACGTATCACCGAAAACTTCAGTAAGGTCTTTGGTCTGCCCCAGCTTTCTTCAATAAACTCTCTTAACCCTTTCGGTTTCGTACGTACTAAGTCAAGCTCCAGGCCTAAGAAGCCAACCTTTTTGCTCGGCCCCGCCCCTGCGGTACCTAAAACCCTCACCCAGTCTCCCTTTACTGCCAAACTTGCCTCCAGGTACTCCTAAACGGCCACCCGGTCTCTTCCATATTTTTGAAGAGCATCCCAATTTTCGCATTCCACCTCACTTGTGTGCTTTGGACTTCTGTCCATAGGGTCATGTTTCTGGGACTTTTGCCCTCACGCGCGTGCTCACGCGCCTTTATATATGGCTACTTTGAAAGAAATCGTTGAACTTTTTTTCTCTGCAGCTACCTACCTCTACCCTTGCATCCCCTTCGTGTTATTTTTCTGCATTCTAGCTCTTGTTTGGAAATTGTTTCATGACAATGGCCGAAATTTGGGAATCCTTGGGGCTCTTCATCATCCGAAACTACAATTTCGGACCCGGGTGCCACTCACCACACGGTTGAACGGACTTTTTATTGATAACTCTCATTGTTCTGAAACACGGTTGTCAATTTTATTTTCGGCTAATATGTTCCGGTTGAAATGTTTGTCGTTCAAGAAACTCATTGCCTTATTTTCGTGCTTATTGAAATGTTTTTATGACTATTACTTCATTGAACAGACAAAGAAGTTAACAATGCAAGAACGGTTTGAAAAAAACACATTTCTTTACTGTCGATTATCACGTTATGTTACCAACTTAACGTTTCAGCATAGCTTCCGTCTGAGCGGGAGTATCGCAGAAAGATAATTTTTCATCGGGGGTAAATACAATGTCTACGAGTAAACGGTACATATGTCCGTAGTACTCAATGGGTTGGCCGTCAGATGCACACGGCACTGTCCGGTCTATGTATCTTATGTAAGTGTCTTCCAGCGGAACCAGCACTTCCATTCCGTGGAGTTGAAGAGACGGAACGACAAAGCGGACATAATCGATGCTGGGCCGTTTTTACAGTAAAGTGGAATCCAATCAATGTGGTTGTCTTTCTCTCTCCAAGATATCGGATAATCTCAAAATTTCATCACATACTATCATAGTAAAAAACCAACTTTAGGCTCAAGATAAGGCCACAAGATCAAAATAATTAACATTATCAAATTCATGGATATTTATCAACCTCTTCTTTGTATGCTTCTGTATGTATGCACGGAACAAAAGTAATAGTAGCTCGTCCAGATGAATATTCTAAATCCTAACCTACCGTTGACATTCGAACACAAATCTCAAAATTCGACTGGATATTCTTGTATTCTTGCATCAGAAATGTATCACTGAAATTTCCTCGGTCTTGCACCATTCTCAATAGTCCGGATTTTTTATTATTAATTGCGATGAAAGCCAATCATTATCAAATTTTATTTTTCTAATCAGAGAGTACTATAAATTTGCTGTCTTTCTATTTCCTATCTCCACTATAGGGACGTTTTGTACATATGGCATGTATGTTGAGTACAGGTAATATCTTCCGTATTGTTTATACATATATATCCGTATATTTATATAGTCTCACAGGACAGTCCGACTGTAGAAAACAATCCTATATGTAGTTTTTAGAGCCTCCTTACTGCACATATCAATCTCAAGCAATAGAGTTTCCCGAATTTTTCGCTATAACAGTGCGCAATTCTTCCCTTTTCGAAAATCGGATAAATTAATTTTTAATCTATGCTCCAAGCGCCGATGGATTCCTCACGCAACCTATCTATTTGAATAAATTGGGCCGTTAAAATGCCACGGGGAAGTTGTGTGAGTAAGACTTCGCAAACTGAAGCAAGCCAGGGCCCACAGAAACCCCACAACATAGTACGCCAGCCCCACTAGCCTACCGACGCCGATGAGAAGAAGCACACTACTGTCTCCGCATTCGAAACAATGGGACTAGGAATTGTTTGGACGTCAATCGAGACTGCACATCTGTGTATGGGCCCGGCGAACGCTCTCTAATACTAAATCATCACCTCCTTCGCTGTCATCCATAAACTTTGGCATGGTTCCGAGAACTTTTACTGGATCCATACTGTAGATGTGGGTACATGCGTTCGCGAGTATTGGGCTTGGAGTGGGGCGAAAAGGAAATCAGGCAAGAAGTGGCTGGTCCCCAAAAGGGAGTGCAGGGGATTAAGTCTGATTTCATAGGGGCTTTTCCATCAGCCAGCGTGAACCTTGTGCTACATCGGGACGATAGAATCGCAGGCGCGCGGGTATGGTTGAAATGATGCAAATCGACGTGAATAGATTGATGAATAGGCTCAATTTCTATCGTTTCATCTGGCAAATGAAAATTTTCACGTATTGATTTTATCTGATGATAGGAACACAGCGGTGCGGATGCTCTTTTGAGGCTATACAAGAGCAAGACTACTAGAGATGTAAATTTGGGCTTAGCAACTCAGATACCACATTTTCGCAAATCTAGTGACGAACCAAACGTCTCGGAGAACCACTTGGATCGGCAAATGGTTTCAATTTGCTGATTCCTTTGCTTCTCCTATCCCTCATTATTAATTCGAAAATATGTTTGCGCTGGGCAACGAAATGGGCCGAGTCTTCTGCCCGCCATCGCCTTCGGGATGCTTTGAAATTGAGATGACTCTAACACTCTCCGTCCATCGCCACGTTTTCGTTTACAATTGGGTAGTAGCCTGCCGCCATGCTGCCCCTTCATTGGCTGGCTAAGATTTATACACCCGTCTCGTGCATTGCTTCTAAACCACTCGACATGCAGAGACTTAATTGAGCAAATCGAAACACAAATCGCTCTATCCTAAATGATGGAAGAAACAAAATTCTTCTCTACTAGCCTTGCTCTTTGTAGGGCAGTCACATATATTCCTCTTCTAAAATAAACATTTATCCTGCTTTCCTCCGGTTTTCCTGCGTGAGTTGTAGCGCCGCATCTTGGTTTATTTATTATTACCCTTTCTCCCCAACCTTGAGCCTCTTGGAGGTGGTCTCAGTAGTATATCAACACTTATGTTGTATGTTATTCCTCAGCAAAAAGATTTTCCGGGGAGTATTTTTGACTCACTAGTGGGTTTTTTTTTAGTCACTAGTCAAAGCAAAATGGGCACAAGTCAGTCATGGCTAGTCATTTACTAGTCATTAACCATCCAAACACGTTTGATTGACTTCGCGGGCTACCCGCTGTACTGTGCGCTTAAATGTAGCAGTAACATGGCTAAGGAGGCCCTTCTCTGTCATGAGAGAGTCAGATATGTGCATCTGGACAAACATACTGAACATTTCGGTCATTTTCAGAGTGCTGCTCAACATCGACTGTCGTTCACAATTCTCGGTCCTTCCTAGGTTGCTTAATAGTCTCTCAGCGCTCGCTGAAGATGCCTGGGATTATATAAATGCCCGAGCTACTGTTTTAAATGCGAGAGGGTTTGTTTAGTTCACCGTCTCGTTCATTTCTTTCCAGAATTTTAAAGCCTCTTGTGGACTCCTGCGGCCCCATTTTTCCAACTCTTTGCGCACATGTTCATTGAACAGACCGAACATTGATTTCGATTGACTTCGATTGGATGGGCCTGTCTCTCCAAGCTCAATGGCCTCCCGCACAACGACAGTGTATAGTGATTTTATATGTTCTTCTTTGTCTTCACCCCGTAGCTGCAGAAAATCAAACTAACATTAATTTATGTCCATAACAGCAGAGATATGGAACAGAACCACAAGAAGAGGCCCACGGAACATTGCAGGAGTAATTTCGGTATCATCAGATTCCCAAGATATAATAAAATCATCAACAGGACGCCACATGCATCCAAAACGATCCTCAATTCTAGCGGCAAGTTGGAGGGCGCATTTGCGTGCTGGAAGCTTTTGGAGGCGTTCTGCACGGGCTTCCTCTCTCTCTTTGCAGTTAACGGCATTAATTTGGATAAAAGGGAACTATGATGCTTCTGAAGCATTCGCAGAGAATTTATGGACGTTCAGGGCGCTTGCAGATCGATTCGTGGTGAAATATGGCATGAACTTCCGCTCTAATTTGTCGCCCTTGATGCGTAGTTTTCTAATAGTTCACAGAGGAGGCGAGGGGTTGTTGACATTGTAACCTTTCGGTCGGCCTCAAACTGACGTGCAACACGTCGATTCTCTGCGAGAGCCTTGATGAATTCCGCTGGTGTTTTCTTCTCTTCAGCGTTCAGCGTTTGTAAAGCGTCACGATCGATATATATTTCGTCCTTAACGGCAGAAATATGATCGAGATCGGTCAGATACGTTATCATGGCCCCTAGGCCTGAGTGCCAAAGTGTTGGAATATCTTGTCGGAGACGATGTAAGCGGTCATTTGTCACACCGGCCTTCTTCTGCTTCTAGAGTAACATGACATTGGCCTTCGCATGGTAGTTGAAATATGACTTGACTTTGTTGATATGAGTCATGTACGCGTGCAACGGACTGCTTGGAGTGAAGACGTCATTAACACACAAAGCCATTGTATGCACCACAAACCGCACAGAGCCAACATATTTGGTCATAAGGTCACAAGAAAGGGCGACAGCAGGTTCATTATCACTTGTTGCGGTATGGATTCGGAACTTATCTAACCCAACTACCATTCTGTGCTTAAGAACCTCGCTCATTACATATCTCAGCTTTTCCGCTGATCTCGAAGCTCTGCCAGTGTTCAAAATGCAGATAGTAATGAACTTCAGGCACCAGGAGACATCAATAAAATCCCATGAAGCACCGAGGATTGGTTCTCGAAGATCTGCACCCCAACCATCCAAGGTTAATTTCCGACAGGCACAGACTCACTCTGACTTCGCAGTAATTCACAAACCGCAGTTTACACCACATATAGATGCCATTCCATTGATTCATGTCAACTTAATAAAAAGTAAGGACTTTATTTCCTCAACAACTGTTCACAGAAATATTGGAAATTCTTCTCGTTCAAATGGTGACATAGGGTCACTTTTTTCTACGATTTCAGTAGAGAACGATTCGATTTATTGATGTCTGTATGCATGCTTTGCCGAGGATGTAATCCAATCATTATCAGTAAACACGAAAGTATTAATAGCGTCCCAAAACAAATCTCCATCTAGTCTCGCCACGATGCACGTATTTGATTGAATAAACAATTTCTCCGCTCACTTTGTTTGAGTGGTGTCTATCTGCCTGTGAGGAATGCTGGTAGTAGATTATAAGGGACTGAGAATTAATTGGTGTGTACTTGCTTCAATAGATTAATAGATTAGTGACTGAGTTGAGCCTGCATTTAAATAGCTAAAGGTGGTAGGACCGCACCTACAGGTAGTATATAAGTTAATTTTTCATAGGGACTTTGTAGGTGCAAACATAGCAAATAGACTAAAGGGCCATACATTAACGGGCTAATTTGGCAATTAGCCCGTTCATGCAGTAAGGTTAACTATAATTAATCATGCAGTCTTCTCCGGATTACGTGAGCGACTCCATAGTTACTACATCACTTTTCCTGATGTAGAGAAGATGCAGGGCCACCCATACTTTATAAAGATACTGGCTCCTGCGCATACCTTGAAACCACTTCCGCTTGGCAAACAGTGTGAAGAGTCCGAATAGGTGGCCCTTTCAATACTCTCTGCATTTAGGGCCAAAACCGTCACACTCCTTCTATTTTATTTTCGGTCGCATTTTACTGTTAATTCATGGTAAACAAATAATTGATTGCAATAAAATTGCCAATCCGCTCATCTGATTGTCGCCAGTACTGGCTCCGATTTTGTTACGACTTAGATCATATTTTCTATTTGAAAATGAGAGTCGTATGAGCACTGGGGCCATGTGAAATAAGAAAGAAACCCCCCAATATTGAGATTCGTGAGCTCCCGTGAGCTCAGATTATCCCGCCAACCAGCGAGCTCACCTGCGCGCTCACCTGCGCGCTCACCTGCGCGCTCACCTGCGCGCTCACCTGCGAGCTCACCTGCAGTTGCTCTGCACGCCCTTTGCTGAATTTCAGGATGATACTGAGTCGTAGTAAGGCATGAGTGATAACAATTTCGTTTCTCGAGCGAAGAACAACGTCATTTACAAACTGCCGTTTGAGCAGCATTGGAATTCAAATGAAAGTTCCGCTCACTGTGAAATACCAAACCACCCACATATTTAAATAGTATGCTTTGTTTACTTTTCTCTGTTTCGGAAATCGTCGCTTACTGTCCAGTTCAGCTAGCTGAGGGTCAATTGTTCTCTGGCGACGAACTGTAGCGTTAGACAGGTTTCGGGTTTTCGCGCAGTTGCACTATTGAAATTGAACTAAAACATTGTTACTTTCGTGATGCAATCGTTTTTAATGGCCCACTCTTTTGATTTAAGATGTAGAACGATGTGTACAATAGTGGTTGGTATAAGGTTAGTGTATTTTTCTTACGCAATGTTCGAATTCTCTTGGGAAGGAGTACGTTGCGGCTACGACGGAAAACCTTTTCCCCGATTCTCTCGACATCTCCATGAGTCGCGCCAATTCTACCCATGTAACCTTAGAACCGCGGGCCTAGCTGGATTCTATCATACAGTGTGTTCTGCTGTCTGCTGTTCGTGTAGCCAATGAGAGACGGGGGGGTTTCTTCTACTTTCTACTGTATGAACTGGGCTTCTGCTATAGGATCAATGACGCAGGAGAACACGTTGTCATGAAAACTCAGAATAAAAATCCCGCATTTTCAGGCGCACGGTTGTGTCTGGAAGCATCGTGAGGAAAAGGGGCGTACGAACCGTTTGTAGGACATGTGTACGTTTCAAGGAAGTATTGCTGTGAGGCAGTCACAACATAAGTTGGCCTATGTTGCAAGTACTGCAAGTACTGGAAGATCGAGTTATTGACAAAGAGGTGTATAAAAAGGTGCAGATGAAGGCCGGACGCTGTGCTACATGCCGAAAGTTGCGTGAGCAAACGTTGAGCTGGTCTACCCTTGCGCAAGAATGGACGGCCTCTCACAGCCAAAATTGTAAACATATGTATGTAGAACCAGCCGAAAGCCAAAGAAAAATTCGCATCTCCTCCTCTCACCATGGCTGTTGCGACGAACTCGCCCATGTTTGATCTAGGTCAGATACCTTCGGTAGAGTGACATCATGTAAGGGGATTTTTATACTTCATCATACTTGCAGCTCGTAAAAACAGGAGCTCATTGAGCCTATAAATTCGTTCAGGTGATCGTTGCTCGTTCACCCCACCACTCGGTTCCTTCAAAATACTGTTGATCAGCAGAAACACTCTAAAGGTTTCCTATCTCAAACAAAAAGAAAAGGAGAATGAGTCGCTTCAGGCTATTTTTTCTCCTCCTCCTCTCCGTGGTTCTCGTTGTGGCCCTTCCTACCAAAGCAACGTTCTGCCAGAGGTCTCGCAGGAATGCTCGACGAAGGTGTGGACGTGGTGCAATTCTAAGGCGCTGTGTACTTGGCCGTCGTGTACGTATCCGTTTCGTTCGCGGAAGGGGCAGAGGCTTCCGCCGCAAGAGAGTAACTATAATTATATATGGCTGGCGCTGCCGGGGCCCACTGCTTGTGCCAACTTCAACTATATCTCCCACTCCATCAGCCACCCCGACTGCAACTCCAACGGCCTCCACAAGCCCCACGCCTAGTGCATCAGTTTCTCCTATGATATCAACCACCCCGACTGCAACTCCATCGGCCTCCACAAGCCCCACGCCTAGTGCATCAGTTTCTCCTATGATATCGACCACACCGACTGCAACTGCAACGGCCTCCACAAGCCCCACGCCTAGTGCATCAGTTTCTCCTACGCTATCACCTACTCCCACCGCATCTGTGAGCCCGAGCCCATCGCCATAATCTCCACCAGAGCTAGTACGGCTCGTTAGTTATCAGTTACAGTTATAGCTGGAAAACTCTAATTAACGGCTTGGAGTCTCGAGCAGAGTTCCTCAGAAGAACTGGTGGGTACGGTCGGGGCGAAACCTTGTGCTTTGACTTTAGCGGGGATGGAAAAACTAGTCCTGAAGAGATTCTGAAAGTAAAGATTGGTGCGGCACCCGGCGACGGTGCTTGGTCTGGCTCAACAACGGGTTAAACTAACTCCTCGATGGGTCAACACTCGTAATGTGATGTACCTGAAAACGAGGAAGTTACCATTCGGGCTATGCTGCAGACTGTAGCAGATGAGAGAGTTATTGCGGGGGCTGCACTCAGTCAGATACTCAGCGGTACCGACCTCACAAATGAGTACGAAACAATCATAAGATCATGAATCTAATCGTACCGGTAGACGCAAAGGGACCCTTTACTTTGCGGTCAGTAGTCTCGTGAAGATTGGTCTTTTCGTAATTGTACAATGCTAAACGTTTCGAAATTTCCTTTCCTTGTTCAGTTCTATTGTCTCTATTACGGATTGTATGTTTTCCATTGATTTCAAAACTAATCTCAACCCCCCCGCACCACTCTGATGCCACATCTGGTTCGCTGTTGTAACACGTATTTAACTCCGTAAGCTGAGAACGACACCGCTGCAAACGAAAGACACTAGTTCGATTTGCAGTCATGGCCCTGCAAATGCAAGTCTGTGGCAAGTAGGATTCATGTCAGCTCATCAGTGATTTGAACATGCCGACGACCTACTGTGCTTTCTAAGAGGGGTTCAGCGCGCAGGCCGTTCATGGCTGCGCGGGGGGTTTGCAATATGAAACCGGTTCTTCTGTGGGAAAGATGGAAAATATGAAAATCACTCCCTGAAAGAAGGGACATTTGATACACCGCTATTCATAAAGAGACTGAAAAGGGTGCTTTCAGCTTTACAGCTATGATCACGACATCTGAGTGATAACAATGATTGTCATGACTGTAGTAGATTGAATTCTTATCAAATTCTTTTTATTATATGAGCGTAATATATGGTTACCAGGTACTACCATATACTGGCCATATAGTAGTTTCTAAGGTAGTCGCTCTGAGACATGTGAAGTTTATTTTTTTTCCTATATAAGTCGCGCCCCGTCTCACTACGCGAGCGCACAATAAATGACAAATAACCTTCCTCTCTTCGTTCCGCGAGCTGCAGCGCCGTGCTTCCGTTGAACTCTCTCTTTCCCCGTCCCAGAGTATTTAGTAAGTGTGCTATGGTGACTTCTGTTGTTCCTTGCGAGACCGTCGTTCTTATTCGTCCTCCTTCAGCAACCGTCGTTTCCCACCGTCCCTCTTTTGAGCCCGTCGTGCTCCCCCTGTCCCCGTTTTTAGCCACTGTCGTTCGCACCCCCGTCTCTATCGTCCCCTTTTCAGCGCCCGTCGTGCGCACGTTCACCCTCGGCCCCCGTCTCTACCGTCCCCGTGCTACCGTCCCGTGTGAGCTGTCCTAAAGGTCTTAAAACCCTGTACTAACGACTCCTCAGCCGTCTTTTATTAGATTTCGAGCTGTTATTGCTACCTGTTACGCTACTGTAGTGGTTATACCTATAGAATCTAGTATATTCCGATGAAAGACCTAGGACACCAGATTTTAGTACTTTTTTCATACTTAGTCAGACTTATTTCACTACTTATTGGTCTTTAGACCTAGAATCTACTAACCCTTGGTTTTTTTATTTTATAAAAGTTATTATTTTTAGTTGTAAGTAATGTCGTACCCGTTACATCAAAATGGTCGTCAGACTCGCTGCTCAGGTGCGGACGACGACAGGGCCTTACTCCCGTCTCACCAAAGGAGTAAGTGAGTTCAAAGAGGGAATCTACAAATACTATGTAGAGAGCCACCAACTACTAGTGAGTTGATGAGTAGTCTAGAATAAATATCTTGGCGTTGGGCGACACAGTTGCCGCTGGATACAAGTTTGAGAAAAGTAGGTAGATGTAATATATTAATGCAAAAATATATAGTGGGCGTCGCGGGGAATTGAACCCGCGACGAGCCAATCGGGCGAGTTGAAGATCGCGCCGATTGAGCCACTGAGACCATCTCGACGCCGCTTACGAGATGTCGTGTGGAAATTTATATTCCTGGTCGTATAGACACCTATATGCCTAGTCTTGTGGACATCTGTACTGTAGACAGCTTCACAGTGTGCGACTAGCGCACAATGCTTCACTTCTTAGTAGAATAAAAGGCGACGCAGGCCTCCAGCTCGGAAGCTCCTCGCCATCGCTTCTCTACCAACCTATTGTACTCCACAGTAGAGCAGGTACTTACTAAGAGCCACCTACTCAAAAAGCCTCCCTTAATCAGGTTCGCCCAATTATGGGCGAGCCGAATAGTCAATATAGGCTTGATCAGATGAATAAATCACTAATGGCAGGTGGTATGCAACCATATGGCCAGACTAAGTCTAAAGAATAAGACATTATAGTTCCAACAAGAAGCGTGACGGATTCGCGTCACGGTGGGTTTGGAAATAATGTCAACGGCTCGCCAGGAAAACAATTGGTATCTGCATCTCCTAATTGAACAGGAGATGTAGCCAGACTACTTGGCCCCAATTTACAAGCAGTAGGGTTAGCCCAAGATAATTGTCATACGGGCTAGACAAATCACAAGCCCGAAGCAGTCGGCCCTGGAAATACAGAGCCACCAGAAATGAGTGGTGCAGAGGCCCAACGCCATCGACCCCACCTGGAAGAGACGGCAGGGTAGCCCATATTACTAGCCACTCTGGCTGTTGAAACACCAGAAAAACCCCATGAGACCCAATACACCCCCATGAGACCCCTAAATAACAGGAGCCCAACAGGGATGTACTGTAAGGTCTAATTGACAAGGCAGATTTGTCGATAATAAATACAATAATAGCGTTTGAGCACAAAATAGAGCTCAAAACAAACAGAAAACCAGAGAACTTTGAAGAGTCTCTTGCTTTTAAAATTTTAGCCCTCGAGACACTACTGAATTTAGAACTACGTAGATCTCAAGCTACTGCGTAAGATCGCTTTAAAAGCGCTAATGAGCGCATCTTTGTACTCATGCACTCCGTCCGAAATGTGCGTGAGTACTTTGAGGCTCGAACCTTCAAGCTCGTTACGAGTATCCAACAAGGAATACTCTTCCCTAATGTCTAGACGCCCACGATATGTCCTCATATGAGGCAAGTTTTGTCCTCATATGAGGACAACCTGGTCTATGGTTCGAAT
>JAVCKV010304397.1:0-14288 GCA_032274145.1 Herpochondria borealis
GTAACTGGTATCTCACCAGGTACAGCAACTTTTACATTTTATGAGACAGGATCAAATTGTGTTTCTGAACCATCAGCGCCTATAACAATATTACAAAAAGCTCCAGTGTCAATAACTGGAGATAATACAATCTGCGTTGGAGAGACGACAAGTGTGTCGCCAACAACAGGTGGAAGCTGGGTAAGTAATAATTCAGGAGTAGCAATAGTTACGAATGAAGGTGTTGTAACTGGAGTGTCACAAGGAATCGTGAAATTTAGTTTTATCTCAAATACAGGTTGCGAATCCAATGAAACATTACCTATAATTGTATACGGACCACCATCAGTATCAATCAGTGGACCAGATCAGGTATGTATTGGAGATCAAGTACAAATGCTACCTTCAACAGGAGGAGAATGGACTAGTAATAATACATTAATAGCTACTATTGATGATAGTGGTTTAATCACAACTTTAAGTTCTGGAACAGTAAATTTCACATATCTAGATAATAGCACAGGATGTAGCTCTGATCCATCAGATGATCTTATAGTAAATGCATCACCTACAACTGGAGTTAATGGACTTTCTGACATATGTATAGGAAGCACAACTTACTTGACTCCAAGCTCAGGAGGAATATGGACAGCATTAGATCCGAGTATTGCTACAATTCAAAATAATGGTCAAGTTTCTGGAATCGCTTCTGGTAATGCAAGATTTGTATTTACACAATTGAGCAGTGGATGTCAATCTGAAGTTAATAATGATATCACAGTTCTAAGTGTGCCTGAAATTAATTTTACTGGCCCTAAGTCTATATGTGAAGGAGGAACAACAAGTATTACTTCAGCTAATGTGGGCACATGGGAAAGTACAAATACACTTATCGCTACAATAACAGATGCGGGTGTGATAACTGGGATATCGTCAGGATCAGTGAAGTTTAGATTTAGTGAAACTGGTTCAGGTTGTATGTCAGATTTAAGTGAGACACTTATCGTTCACGGGCCTCCAACAGTATCAGTAGCTGGATCACCAATAATATGTATAGGATCTTCTACAACATTGAGTCCAAGCACAGGAGGAATTTGGGAAAGCCTAAATCCGGAAATAGCCGTTACAACTGAAAATGGAACTGTAACAGGAGTAGCCGAAGGTACAGCGTACTTTAAGTTTACAGACGCAGTGACAGGTTGTGAGTCAGATGGTACATTGAGTATTGATGTTGCTTTAGAAATAGATGCACAAATCACTGGAGATAGTGAAATATGTACAGGCTATACGACTACATTATCACCCAATTCGGGTGGTGCCTGGACAAGTAGTAATCCAGCGATTGCAATAGTGTCTAATTTTGGAGTAGTAACAGGGAAAGCCCCAGGGATAGTAACCTTCACATTTGTAGATTCTAACAGTGGTTGTTCTGCAGGAGGTACGACAGAACCGATAACGGTTTCAAACTGTATTAATCATGATTTTAATGTGACTATAGTTGATCAAACTATCGTTGGTAATGTTAATACAAATGACAATATATCTAGTGATGCTACATATAGTAATATAAAAGTCACTGTAGAGAAGCCACTAGCCAGTTTGCCACAATTGACTATTAATCCTGATGGATCATATAGTTTTGTTACAAATAAGCCTGGGAAATACTTATACAAGGTTTCTGTATGTTTGCCTCCAATGTTATCGGGATGTCCGAGTGCATTTTTAGAGATAAATGTATTAGATAATGTATCTGGTCAGAGTAATCCTGTGAGTAACCTAGAATATTCGACAACGTATGCTAATACTGATGTTTCTTTACCCGGGAATACAATTACAGTAAAGCCACTAGCGAATGATGATTGTGTCTATACAGCAGGATGTAATTTGGATAACTCTACATTGACAATAGTAGATTCTCCAGGAAATGGTACAATAGTTTTAATTGGATCAGGAAATTATGATTACACACCTAATCCAGGATTTATAGGACAAGATACAATTGAGTATCAGGTTTGTGAGAGTGTAGGTAATTGCAGTACATCTAGACAGATCATCACTGTGAATGCTCCTAATGCACTTAATTCGATAGTAGCTGCGGATGATTTTGCATATACATTGAAAGGATTAAGTAAGTCAGGAAATGTAATAACGAATGATTTTGATCCAGAGAATGATGCAATGACAATTACCCAGCAAGGATCAATGATGAATCCTGTAGTGATAACAGAAGGAGAGTATTATATCAATAATGATGGATCATATGAGTTTACACCAAATTCATCATTCAGTGGAGCATTAGAAATAATATATACGATATGTGATGATAATATAGATATAGCATGTACAAATGCGACTATACATATCCAAGTTTTTGATGATCTGTCATTAAGATTAAGAGTTTACCTAGAGGGAGCATTGATGCAGAATGATGATAAGGTGTCAATTGATGGAAGACCTTTAATGAGAGATGGCTTGAGAGTAAGTCCACATACAGGAGATAATTATATTCCGGTAAATGATCCATATACCTACGGTAATGAGTTATTTGATGATACACCAGCAAAGTTCGAAAAAGTAGGCCCTGGTTTATTCCCAGAAAATTTAACTATTTCTGATTCATTAGCGGTATTTTCTGTAACAGGAGATAATGCTATAGTTGATTGGGTTTATGTAGAGTTAAGAGATAAGAATGATAATAAGGTGACAATAGCAACAAGGTCAGGCCTAGTCCAAAGAGATGGAGATATTGTCGACCTTGATGGTGTAAGTTCACTCAGATTCCAAGGAGTCAATATTGATAGTTTTTATGTATGTGTGAGACACAGAACTCACCTTGGAGTAATGTCTGAAAAAGTAAGTAGTAGTGGATTGGTAGATTTTACTTCACATAGTACACCAATATTTAACTTTGGTACTTCTCTTTCAAATGGATTAGATTATACTGGAATATCACAAAAGTCAAATGTAAAGAGTGGATATTTAGCATTATGGGCTGGTGATTTTAATTCTGATGGAAGACTGAAATTTACTGAACCTGCGAGTGATATAAACATACTGTATGGAAATGTATTATTTACATCTCCAGAGTTCTTAATCAACTATGACTTTACCCATGGTTATTTCAGAGGTGATTACAACATGGATGGTAAAGCAAAGTATGCGAATCCTAATGATGATAGGAATTACCTTCAAGGTCAGATAATATTCCATCCATTGAATTTTAATTATATTTCAAATCTTGATGGAGTAATCGAGCAAATACCAAAATAATAAAGAGTAAATAATTTTCGATACATTATTTAAATAAAAGCGATTCGTGTTTCTACGGATCGCTTTTTGTGTTTTTTGTTTATGAATTGAGGAGTTGATTTTTGACAAGTAGTTTACAAAATGAAATAGCCCAATTCTTAAATTTCGAATGAAAATTGTCTAACAATTGTCTTTTAGTATTTCCAATTAGTAAAGTGAGTGGCATATCGACCAGTGAAAGAGAGGAAGTAGTATCGTATTGTCTACGTTTGTGATAGATATATGTAGATTTTCTTTTGTCAATGGACAAGAGTATCTTTTTTTAGCGTGACTTTTATACCAAAAATAATTGTTTTAGATAATTATTTTGAAGTCAAAGGTTTAATAATAAATGTAGTTTTTAAGCCTAAAAAAGAAATACGATCTACTGTTATCTTAAACACCCAATTAAATAATATGGAAACAATTGATCTACCGATGATCAGTTTACGTAACGGTAAACTGAAATCTATCAAACTACTCAACTACAGTATTTTTATCTTTTTTTTATTGTCAAATCTTGACTTATATAGTCAATGTAGTTCACCAATCACAAGTTTTCCTATCTCTGATGATTTCGAAGTTTCCGTTGGGAATTGGATTCAAGATTCAGCTGATGATTTTGACTGGACTAGAAATTCAGGCACTACAGGATCAGGTGGGACAGGTCCTACCTCTGGAGCTAATGGCAGTACATGGTATATGTATACTGAAGCCAGTAGTCCGAATACTAGCGGTCAAATAGCAAATTTAATTTCACCTTGTATATCATTATCTGGACCTTCTAGTTTTGACTTTTCGTATCATATGTATAGTACAGATGTCATGGGGACATTTAACGTAGATGTAAGAATTAATGCTTCTGGTGAGTGGACTAATATTTGGACTAAAACTGGAAATCAAGGGAATATATGGATTGAAGAATCTTTAGTATTAGATGCATATATTGGACAAAATATAGAATTACGATTTTCAGTAACTATAAATACATTTAGAACTGATATTGCCATTGATAATGTATCTATTGTAGGTCCACCTGAAATTTGTGGGAATGATATAGATGACGATAATGATGGAACGACAGATGAAATAATTCTTACAAATCCTTTTCCAGGGTTTCCAATAGACTTTTTAAATAATAATACGGGTTGGGTGGATTATGATTTAGGGAGTGACTTAAGTATTAGTGAGAATCAAGATGGTAATTTAACAATATCTGGAAGTATTGAGAATGGTACACCCGTGGATTTTGGTTCGGGGATGAATGGAAATTCTTGTGGATCTACAGATAGTTGGGATCTAACTATGACACTTTCTGATAAAATGGATTGGACAGAATGGCAAGCTGCAAGTGGAAATGCCAATATGAATGGTAGTTGCTCTGGTTCGGAATCTGATCTAGATTATTGGGACGTTTCTGGAACATTAGTTGGAACGGGGTGTAATGTAGGAAGAACGATTAATATTACTGGACCTAAATCTCCATATAGATTGCAAATTGGACTTGGTGGTAATAGCGGTGATAATTTATGCACATTTGGAATGTCTACTTGGTTTAATTTAAATGAAGGTGGAACTTCTTATAATGCGGATATATACGCGTTTTTGGATCAAACTTGTTATGAAGAATTCAACCCTGATAATCCATGTACACCAGGGACATTAACCCTTGAAAGGTGGAATAATATAACAGGAACTTCAGTAACAGATTTAACATCAAACGGTAGTTACCCAAATAATCCAGACGAAACTGGAGAGTTAACATCATTTCAAGGACCTTCAGCATATGGAGATAACTATGGCACAAGAGTTAGAGGGTATATATCACCTTTAGAATCAGGAACTTATTCATTTAATGTTACGGGAGATGATAATATTATACTTTATTTAAGTACTTCTTCCTTAGAGTCAAATAAGATAGAGATAGCATCTGTTTCTGGATGGTCAGGAGTAGTAGATCACACAAAATATATAGAACAAACTTCAAATAATATTAACCTAACAGTTGGAAATCAATATTACATAGAACTACTTCACAAAGAAGGTGGAGGTGGAGATCACTTTCAAGTTTATTGGAAGACGCCGAGTGTTGCTGCTGCATGGAACATTATTCCGACAGAAGTATTATCACCATTCGATTGTCAAGAAAATTGTGACAATGGAATAGATGATGATGGGGATAATTTAATAGATGAATACGACCCTGATTGTTCTTGTCTTGGATCTGGTATTCCTAACATTAGCTTCAATCAATATCCAGATGGACAGAATCTTAATGCAGGAGATATAGTTTCTGAAGTATGGGCTTCTTATGGCATTCATATCAGTACGACGGACTTACCATCATCAAATTATCCTCCGATGATATTTGATTCCAATAATACCTTAAGTGATCCTGATTTAGGAACTCCGAATAGTGATTTTGGAGGGGCAGGAGTCGGTGATGGAGGAAAAGCAGGTGAACCTGGAGAGAATAATGCGAATCTAGGAAATGTGCTTATCGTTTCTGACAATTATAATATTAATGATTACCATAATGGAGGAACAATAGTTTTTAATTTTGACACCGATGTAGATATTGCTTCAATAGAAATTGTGGACTTTGATTATAATAATCCTGATGGCACGGTAAAAGCATATGATAGCAGCAATAACTTAATAAAAGAACAGCCGATATATGCATATGGTGATAATAGTTATCAGAAAATCAATGTTTCAATTACTAATGCAAGAAGATTAGAAGTAGCGGCAACCAATTCTTTCTCTATAGCATCGCTTAATTTTTGTGATGATGATCTTCCTATCGCTAGTATTGGAGATTTAGTATGGTTTGATTCTAATCAAGATGGCCTTTCTGCAGGAGAGTTTGGAATAGAGAATATCCTCGTAGAGCTGTATAATAGTTCAAATGACCTATTAGCCGAAACAACTACGGACGCTTCGGGGAATTACCTTTTTGAAAATCTTGCACCTGGCCAATATAAAGTAGAAATTGATCCTCCTTCAGGTTTTGCACCTACAGGCGATCTAGATAGTGATAATGATAATGATTCAGGAGTATTTACGATTGCAGCAAATCAAAATAGATTAGACGTCGATTTTGGATTGTATCAAAATTGCTCTAATGATTTGTCTATAGCCAATGTAAGCGTTGGTGCATGCATAGACCAACCTCTTAGGGATGTATCAGAAGTATCTTTTGATGTATCATGGACAGGTTCATATTTAAATGAAGATATCATAGTAAAAATTGGAGATCGAACTGAAGTAATTCCTGTATCAGATGGAGCTACATCACCTTTTTCAATAGACTTGATATTCCCTGCAGATGGCACTAGTGAAACGATAATAGCGGATTGGGAGTCTACTTCTGGGCTTTGTTTGGTTTCAAGTAATTTTACGCTTCCTTCTGATTGTTCTAGTGATCAATTATCATGTAGTGTTCTTTACCTTTGTGGATTAGATAAACCGTATGATGGAGATGCTTGGGATCATGGATGGGTGACATACATAGATCAAGTAAACGGATCCAATGCGATTACACCAATATTAACAAAAGATGAGGCAGGTATGGGAACATACGATGTTATGAATCCCGGTACATTTGTGAATCTGACACTTTCTGATTATGATATAATTATTATATCTGCCACAACAGAAAATCACATTTCAACGGATTTAGTAACTGCTTTACGTGATGCTCCTAATAGCATAATGCTAAGTAATTATGCAATCATTAGTGAGATGGGAATGAGTAGCGAAGCTGGTTCTGTCAAATGGGGTAGCTCTGCAAATACGAATGCCACAACATCGGAATTAATTTCAACATACAATAACCCTGGTAGTTGGTCAAGTCCACTATTTACAAAGGGTAATTATAGTAATGAAGCAATAACAACTCTATGGGGAAGTAACTCTGGAGAAGCTAATACAACAGACGGGATCATATACAGAAATGATGCAAGTGACCCTCTAATTGGTACTGCTGATACACATGGAAATAGAATATACATGGGTTACCATTTTAATGGAATCTATGCAAATGCTACGAATAATGGCGCCCTTCCATCTCCAGTAAGTAGCTGGTTTACACCAGAAAAACATTTAACATTAAAAGGGAAAGAATTATTTGATCAAGCTTTAGTTTATGCAGGAACCAACTGTATAGATGAGGTTTGTGACGATGGTAAAGATAATGACGGAGACGGATCTGCAGATAGTGATGATCTAGAATGTTATGATTGTCAAGAGGGTATACTTGTGAATCCAGGATTTGAAGATGGATTGGTTCCTTGGGATAATTATAATGGAGTTGCCTCTATTGAAATAGAAGCAAATGGAAATAAGTTTGTGAAAATATCTGGCGGAAGTGGTGGAATAGGCCAGTATGTTGACATTGCAGAAGGAGATAGTATATTTCTATCATTTATTGCGAGAAAATCAGGAATCGAATCTTTTCAAGCTGGTGTCTCATTTTATGATGTAAGTCTAAATCTTATTGGAGGAGAAATAGTGGTTGATGTAGATACAGATATTTTTGCAAGATATGAAGTAGTAGCTTTAGCTCCTGCAAATGTAGCTTATGTTAAAGCATTCGCATTTAAAGACGATGCTGGTGGAGCAGGTTTTCTTGATGGGTTCTGTTTAGAAAATGAACCTGACCCTTGTTTTGACCTTGAACCAGGAATTATTTCTGGAGACGAAATTAATTGCTCAGCATTTACATCGAGCCCACTGATGTCCTACATTGATCCTATTATAGGAGATGGATCATATACTATACAGTGGCAAGTGAGTAGCGACGAATTGGCTTGGTCGGATATATCTGGCGCAACAGGATCAACTTATAACCCAGGTTCAATTAGTAGCACAAAATACTATAGACGAGTAGCATTAGCTAATGATTGTGCATATCAAGTGCATTCAAACGTGATCGCAAAAATTGTTGATCCTACATTGGCTATTTGTCCAGGGGATGATTATTTCGAATTTCCTTGTGAAGCTGGTTATTCGATTTCTCCTGCTGGAAAAGGAATTAAGGGTTTAGATAATCCATCAATTCGAGTATTTAATCCAAGTTTGTCAGAGTATTATATCGTAGAGGCAACTTTTTCTGGAGGAATCGGTAGTGCTGATCAAGTAATATTTTCGAATAAAGAAGGTGATACTCGTGTTGTACAAAAAATATACTTAGACGGAGAAAGTGGACAGAATGGGAATAGATATTTTAAAACGATTCTCCCTCCATCAGATTCGATTTTTCTCTCATATGAAGGAGATAATATTTTAGCGGAATCAATTATAGTTTATCCTGTTAGATCTACAAATGATATTCAGAGTTTTGGTCAATCAGTACACCAGGAATTATTACCTGGTCAATCATATGAAGCAAGCTTTCCACTCACTCCATCAGTCAACGGGAAAGATGTGTATTCTAGTTTTAGTATCTCTGGTATTGAAAATGGTAGTAATGAAGTAAATATTACTGTTTTTGGTGATGGTGCTTCTGGTACTGAAACAGTTGTTGATGAGAATTATGGCAGCAGCCTTAATCTTGAGTATATTAACTTAGAAGAAATTTCACCAAATGCTGATAGTATTCATGTATTGATCGAAGTTCCAGCTACTAGCACAGAATCTGTACTTCTATCTGGATATATTGGTATCGTATCCGTGTGCGATAGATACTTAGTCGTGACTGCTGAGACAAGTCCTGATTGTGTGGCTGAAGGCGATATAATCACATATGAATATACCTTGTATAATTTCGAGGATGTAGAATTTAATAATATTAGTGGCAGTTCTTCAATTGGAGGATCTATCAATTTTCCAAGCGTTTTAGCTGCGAATAGTCAGGTAACCGTTTTTCAAGATATTGTTATCACCGCAACTCTTTTGCAAACGCAGCCATTGATCAATGATGTCTCAATTGCTGGATGGAATTTTACAGAATTTGGGGTAAAACCTAAAGGAGATTCATTTATAGATACACTTTTAATCTGCGAGATTTGCGACAATGGGCTTGACGATGATGGTGATGGGTTTACAGATTGTCTAGATTCGGATTGTATAATTACAAACACTTTCGGAAATGCAGGTGTAGATCAATCAATATGTGAAGGAGGTTCCGTTACTCTTACCGCTTCTGGTGGAGATTCTTATAGTTGGTCTAATTCCGCTGGGAATACAGCATCAGTATCAATATCTCCATCTTCAACAACGACTTATACTGTAACTGTAACGAATGCTCAAGGTTGTATTTCAACAGATCAAGTTACTGTGACGATTAATAAAGACATTACTGTTATTACAAGTGGAAATACAATTATTTGCTCAGGTGAAACAAGTATTTTGACGAGCACAATTTCTGGAGGTGCAGGGACAACTTCTTATCAATGGCAGAGGTCAAGTAATGGAAATCTTTGGGAAGAAATCTCAGGTGCGACGAGCGATACTTATACCACACCAGCGTTATTAGCAAAGACATATTATAGGGTATCGGTTATTAGTTCTGCATCGGGATGTAATAGTGTAATAAGTGCTGAAGTATTTGTTGATGTTGAATTAGAATCACAAATAGCAACAACAACAGATGATCAAGAAATATGTATAGGTGAATCTGTTACACTTTCTGTTAATGACGGAATAGAAACTGGTGGCCTAATAGATTATACAGAATGGACTACTGGAACAGGGAGCGTTGGTACATTTTATAGAAATGGTACAGATAATGAAAATCATAGAGTAATGGATTCAGATCCATGGGGCAATAGTACAGTTGTTTGGGAGGCAAGACCCGAAGCTGCATCAGGATCTGATGGTGGTTGGAATACAGCATATAAAAATGTGGACCATACAAAAGGCTATAGGCTTTCAGTTTGGGTCAACAGAAAAGTAATGGGACTGAATGGAAGATTCTACTTAGGTACAGGTGGTTTTGGTTCTGTAAATGGAGTTAGAGATGTAGCTACAGGAACAAACTCAACAAATCCATATTTCTACACTTCGGGTTCCCCATCAACAAACATGGGTGACGAGGATGAGTGGATTTTAATCGTAGGTCATGTATTTCCTAGTGATTATTCTGGTACAACAAAAAATCCTGACTCAGGAAGATATACAATTGCTGATGGTAAAATTGGCAATACAACTAGAGATTACAAATGGTTACCAGAAACTACTCAAGCTAGACATAGGTCATACTTATACTACTCTACGGATACTAATGTTAGACAACAATGGGTTTATCCTAGATTTGATATCATGGATGGTACAGAGCCGAGTATTGATCAAATATTGAATGGATTTGATGTAAATGGTGGACTTGGAGAAGGCGCACAATGGGAATGGTATACAGGAAGTTGCGGTGGCACATCTGTAGGCTCTGGATCATCAATTACTGTATCGCCAAACGCTGGCACAGAGTATTTTGTAAGAGCCGAAGGAGACTGTAATACTACCGCTTGCGAGAGTGTAAATGTTACTGTAAATACTCCTCCTAATGCAAGTGCTTCTAATGATGGACCTATTGCATGTAATGGTGGTACGGTAGAAATAACCGCATTACCAGCTGGATTAAATTATCTATGGGAAGATGGGAGTACTGGTCAAACAAGACAAGTTTCTATTGGAGGTATCTATAAAGTAACTGTAACTAGTGGTGCAGGATGCGAAAGTATTGCAAGTACTGAGGTAACATCATTTAATGCACCAACGGTAAGCTTTACAGGAGATACAGAATTGTGTTTGGGAGAAGGAACAACATTGTCACCTACAACTGGAGGATCATGGTTAAGTAGTGATACAGATGTTGCTATTGTTTCTAGTTCAGGAATTGTAATAAGTGCAGGTCCAGGAACAGCGACATTTACTTTTACAGATGGAAACTCAAATTGTACAGCAACAACTGAAATATTGACGGTAAATCCTGATATGACAGTTTCAATAGATAACAATGGAGCATCATGTATTCAAGATGGATCGCAGCTTACTGCAATCCCATCTGGAGGATCTCCAAACTATATATATAATTGGAGATTCCCTGATAATTCTACAGCGTCTGGAGTTACAGTTGATATTACTTTAAATGGTAATTATTATTTGACTGTTACTGATAATGCAGGTTGTACTGCCGAGACATCAGGGTTCATATATTCGGCATTTGAACCATTTATATTTTCTCTTGAGACTTCAGTGTGTGAAGGGGAAACTGTGGATCTTGAAATTAATGGAAGTAATATAACTGCTTATGCATGGGACAGTAATGCAGGCAGTGCAAATACCTCATCGGTAACGGTTACGCCTAGTTCGCCGTCTTCAACTTACATAGTAACAGTAACAAATACTAACGGATGTACTTCAACAGCTAGTGCAACAATAGGAGTGGAAGCATTACCTCTAGCTAATGCTGGATCAGATGTTAACATATGTGAAGGTGAAACTATTTCGATTTCGACTACAGACGCAGGGGCAGGAATTAATTATTCATGGGGGTTTGGTCCAAACGCTACACCATCAGCTGCTTCAGGATCTGGGCCACATAATGTGACCTACAATAATCCAAATGCAAATGGAGGTAATCAATCAAACACAGTAACATTAACAGTTACGAAAGGTGACTGTACAAATACAGATACTAAAAACATAACGATATTAGCACAACCAGATCCAACGGTGACTTTCTCATCTCCATCTTGTGGGGTTGACGACGGAATTATCACATTTGGGTTTGTAGATAATCCTGATAGAACAAATGTTCAATTCAGTATAAATGGAGGCGTAACTTATCCATATAACACTAACGATAATGTAGGTAGCTATACCGTATCGGATTTAGCGCCCGGAGATTATGATCTGTATACAAAATGGGGAGATAATTCTTGTCCAGTAACCATATCAAGTGTTACACTAGCGGACAATACAATTCCAACGATAACTAATAGTGGAGATGCTACATTATGTAAAGGATCTACTACGATTCTAAATGCATCTACATCTGGTTCATGGACAAGTGATGATGATGGAGTCGCTTCTGTATCGGCTGCAGGAGTAGTACTAGGAGTATCTGCGGGTGTTGTAAATATTAGCTTTGTAGCGGATAATACTTGTGCGGCTGCAGGAAGCCTACAGATAACAGTAACGGACAAGGAAGGAGTAACTATAACCGGAGATAATATCCTTTGTGAAGGAACAACTACAACACTAATTCCATCAAAAGGAGGTGGAACATGGTTAAGTAATAATAACAGTATTGCTACCGTAAATACATCGGGAATAGTGACAGCTGTAAGTGCTGGTATTGTATTGATTAGTTATGATCATTCCTCAAACTCATGTACAGAAAATTCAAGTTTTGCAATTGAAGTATTTGATACGCCAACAGCATCTATTATAGGAGCAACAGAGGTGTGTGTAGGGGAAACAACGACGATAACGACAGATGGGACAGGTGGATATTGGACAAGTTCTGATAACACTATTGCGATTGTATCGTCTACAGGCCAAGTATCAGGAATTGCGGCTGGAGATGTTACATTTCATTATACAACAGGAGATAATTGCCCTTCTCCAAATACAGGAACTTTAACAGTTACACCAGCAGTATCAGTAGCGATTGATTTTAATGGATCAGAATGCCTTACAGATGATTCTAAGTTGTCAGCAATGGTTACAGGAGGAACTTCGGGATATTCATATGCATGGACTGGTCCAGGTGGTTTCACAGGTAATACCATGATTATAGATATTTCATTAGATGGTAACTATTATGTGACTGTTACTGATAGTAAGGGATGTACCGATGATGTCTCGGCGTTTGTCTATGAATCATACGATCCGTTCATTTTTGCATTGAATACGACAGTATGTGAAGGAGAATCAGTTACATTATCAGTAAGTGGAGCAAGTGCAACAGGGTACCAATGGAGCTCAAGTGCAGGAAGCGTAACAACGCAATCAGTAACCGTAGTACCGACAGTTCCTAGCACAAGCTATACAGTGACAGTAACAAATTCAATAGGCTGTACGACAGAAGCTACTGCCAGTATTATGGTGGATGCGAAGCCAACGGTAAGTATTACTGGATCGACTGATTTGTGTGTAGGAGAAACTACGCAATTATCTCCGACTACAGGAGGAGAATGGACAAGTGCCAACTCTAGTGTAGCATCTGTCACAAACGGAGGTTTAGTAACAGGAATTGCCAATGGATCTACTGCATTTACGTTCAAGAGTAATACGACGGGTTGTACATCAAACCCAACAGCTGCAGTTAATATTGGAGCCAATGGTTCAGTGACAATTGCAGGAGATAATCAGATCTGTTTTTCTGATGGCCCAACTTTGACAGCAAGTGTCACGGGTGGATCATGGAGTAGTAGTAATTTAGGAGTTGCAACAATAGATGCGAATGGGGTAGTAACACCACAAGGTCAAGGAACAACAACTATATTATATGATGTAACGGCAGGAGGATGTTATGATGATGGATCATATGCGATCACCATCAATAATGATCCTACGGTTTCATTAAATGGACCATCGACAATATGTGAAGGGTATAATACCTTTGTGAATTCATCGATTAGTGGCACATGGTCATCATCTGATGAAACAATAGCAACAATCTCAAATACAGGAGTAATCACTGGAGTATCTGGTGGCAATGCAACGATATCATTTATATCCGGTGCTGGTTGTACGGCTTCATTAAGTACTCCAATTATTGTAATTGGAGCTCCAGAAGTAACAAGACTTGGACCACCTGAGGTATGTATCAATAGTAATACTTCATTATCACCGACTTCAGGAGGAGTATGGATTAGTAGTAATAATAGTATTGCAAGTGTAAACAGTACAGGAATAGTAACTGGTAAATCAGTAGGAACTGCAATATTTACTTTTATCGAAGCTTCAAATGGATGTATTTCCGATGAAGTAATCGCAATAACAGTATTTGGCCCACCAACAATAAATGGATTGTCGGACTCAGATTTATGTATAGGAGAAACGACAAACATAAC
>JAVCKV010304508.1:0-14288 GCA_032274145.1 Herpochondria borealis
TTCTTGGCACGGGCGTTTAGACTATCGGCGCGGTTAGATTTTTCTTCGTTGGATGAGTGTTTTTATTGATTATTTTGTTGACGTAGGGGCGCGGACGGTATTTCTCTCGTACTTCAAGTGAGTGGAAAGAAGTTGTTTCTAAGATTGTTGTGCTCGCGCAGTTTTCTGTACGCGGATGATCTTGGCGGAGCGCTTAAGTTGGATGAAAGGAGAGCGTTGCGGGCTTGGGAGGGAACTCTTTCTGGAGGAGCTGGAAGTTCTAGGAAAATGGGGAAACTGGTGCCGGGCTGGTGGAAATTGTGGCCTGGAAAATATCCTGGTAGCCTTACACCCGAGGGCGGCCTGTGAAACCAGAACAATTGGCCCACACGCCCACAGAGGATCAAACCATTACCTAAGTCAAGCCGGCCCTGCATAATTGTGGACCGGTGATAATATTCGCGACCTGCTGAAGGGAAGTACGCAAGGTATTCGAAGAAATGCAACGCGAGGGCGCGTTTCAGGCTGTTGGCACCACGTGTGCAACGTGTGTCTCTTAACGAGCTGTACCGTTGAGGACCATAAGTTTTTTGTAGTGGTTTTTCCATGGATCGGCGCAGCTTGTGGTGCACGGGTCGAACCCCATCGAGGGTGGTAGTATAAGCGTGGGCAGCACGTGGGGTGAAAATAATGGGAGATCAGCACCAGGTAAAAAAAGGCCCTGTAGTGAAAAGCCAAGTATCTGCAATAAAACAATCCTACACAGCAAAGGTACATTATCGTTAAATGAATGTATGTAACACAAAAAGTAACTGAATAAAATTTCCTTTACATGATTACATCGGAAAGGGCAGGTAAAACAGAAAGTGACACAGCAACACAGGAATTGCATAGGCACATCAAATAAACATAGGGTATCAGTTAAATTTACAATAAACTAGTATGTTTTCAATCATTAGAAAAACGTGTACAGTGTATCGAAATAAAAACAAATACTATCATTAATTCAAATTATTATTGTCTATGTTCCCATCAAATGCAATGCCACATAATCCCAAATAATGATCGTTTACTCACCTGAGCAATCTTTGAATAAAACAGAGCGAATGGATATAATTATTCAATAACAGATAGTATTGGAATATCAGTGAACCATAAATAAATAAATGCATATTTTTAAAATTCTATTGTGGGTAGCTTTAAGTGGGACCATGACGTAAACAATTGTTAATGTGTGAAATCGTTTATTGTTCAGTTAAATTATTAAACTGTTCGAACAGGAACAAAAGAAACATCTGGTGTCTAGTGGCATGCCTCTTGGTTTACAACTGAGAAATATCGGGTTCGAATCTGGTCAAAATTTTCTCTGAGTAAATGCTGTCATTACGATAATCCATATTAGAAGGACAAAATCGTGTGTGGGTCAAAGTTCGTACCATTCGTCACGGAACCATGTTCCGGTAAATTGCACGTCAATAACTCCCCTAAAATTTGGCGAAACAATGAAATTTATTTCACGAATTCAGTTATCGCTATGAAGAAATGGGAATTGTTAGTCTTACTATTTTTGAATTTGAAAGCTGAAATTAAGTGAAAAATAATTATTATAAGAAAAGGAACAAACCAATTATATTAAATATGAAAAAATTGTAAGTTTATAACTAGAAATCGTTTTGTTATTTTGTGACTTTTCCATTTTTGGGGTTCAGAAATAATTGAATTATAACATGCAGTATAGAGGATAATATTGCATCATTTGTTTGCGAACCTTTTTTCAGTTGTCGTCAGTGTCAATATCGCGAGATGATGCACCTATTTCATTTTTCATTTTTGAAGCTAAAGAAGTTCCATGCAAGTGTTGGGAACCTCTCTCCAGTTTTTTTGAACGGCGTGGATGGTACGCAAAGTGGTCCTGTTTCCACTCTTTGAGCCTTCCCGTACCAGTGTCAATAAGACGATAAACCATCCAAATACGATATTAAATTAGTTTATCATGCCGAAGATGGTTCTTTCCAATATAAAAATGCGACAGAGAAAATGTGGCAGAGAATAGAATGCGTCAAATACATCTTCATACGTATCTTTGCTCCATTTCAATTTATGAACCGGATTCTTCCAAATTTGCTTCAAACGACCAACAATTCTCTCTACAGTGATGTAATCATGAGACAAATTCAAGTTGCGGTTGACTTTCTCATCTGACAACTGAGAGTGTTCTTGGTTTATTGAACGGTAACATTACCCGAAGAAAGTTCTGGATTCCCTGGTAACCATAATCAGGAATACCTTCATGGTTTTCAGGAAATTCATTTATTTTTAAATCACTTTAACGTCTGCTCGGATCTCTTGACTGACGTTTCATTGTTGCTTGAGAAAAAATGTTTTTCATTCTCATATTTTAATGTATCCAAAATTGACCCGGGTGTTGTTTGGTCGTGTTTATGGGTAATCATCGGGTCAAAACTGCAACATCTGTCTTTTAAACATATGAATTATGTTTTCCACTGAATAAAATTCATCGTTCTTTCAATGGTTTTAAATACTTCTGAAATGGTTGAAAAGTAACTTTAATGGCATACATGCGTAGGGAAATATATCAATTTTCTTTTTCTTAACACGTAAGGGACTCAAATTCCAGTACTCTTCTTCAAACAAAACAAACTTGTCCAAAACTCTCTTAATCTTACTTAGAGACTCTCAAATAAGGCGTTCAAAAATAGACAATTTCATGTGAAAAACACGGGCCATCAACTCCCATTCGGTCTTACGTTCTAAAAAAACAAGGAGCATGAATAATTCATCTTTCGCGTAAAAAGCAGATTTTCCACCTCGTCTGATGTTCCAAGTTTTTAAAATGTACGGTTGCAACGTCCTACAGTAATTCTTCCAACTCTTGGAGCGAAACGTTGTACATTTCCAAGATATCTGGAGCTCCATCAGATTCTAAGAACAAAGTGAAAATTGGACTCTCCTAGTCAGCATCTTCAAAACTATCTCGGTTTGCCGGGATTTATGTGCAGCTTTAATTTATTCTTCTGTTCTATTGCTTCACGAGAAGTCTGTGAATTGAGTTGATGAAACATGGCATAACTGGTTGTCCTTATTTTTCCCTGTGAACATCGTAACCTTTGTGGTTATTAAGTAACTGCGCAGAACTTAAATTTTTTGGTTTCTTGCACATTTATATATTTGTTTACTAACTGTAAATCGAAAGCATGATTCAATTTTTGTGACATGAAAAAAACCAGGTTAAATTTAAGAAAGAAATCGAGCAGAGTAAAACAATGTTTTCCTTACAATTATTGTTTCTCTAAATGTATCTTTGCATTTCAGAACAATTGGTAAGTTTTAAGTGTTTTTCAAATGATCTACGACTTTAAAAGTTTTAATGATTGGATTGTAACATAATATTTTCATTACAAGTCATATGACGATAGAAAATTCCAAGTTTATTAATATTTTTACATTATTAATATTCAGAAATTATTTTTTAGTGTAAATGTATTCTCTACAGCACAATCAATACAATAATAATGTGAAGAAGTCCCCGTTTTACATTTATTGCTGTGAAACATTTTTACCATGTTCACTGTTTGCACAAGTATGTGGCCCCGATCTGTATTTTTCATTATTTGAAAATTTTATCAAGATTTATGTACCCAATTTTACAATTTTATTTTGATAAGATCATATTTTTTTATTTCTTACTGAAAATGTCATTCTTATTTAACTACGCAAATTAACGGTATTGTTATTGTGATCCAGTTTAACTGCAACAGAAATTGAAAATGAGAATGCACATGTGTAACTACGTAACTTGTAATCAATATTTTGAAACACACTTCTTACTTCATCCAAAAACAAAACAAACGAATAATGGAAAATGTTTGCGGCTTTTTAAGTTCTTATCAGATTGCACATATATTTTAAACATTTTCTCACAACAAAAACATTACAACTTTTCGATAAATTGGGGTTTCAAGTTTCAAAATTTGTAAAACGATGTTGGTTTTTTAAAATAGTTTACTCCAAAACTTAAAACTACAAAATTTAACACGTAAAATAAATTTGGAAACAATTTTAATTTACAATATTTTGAAGGATTTGTTACTTAAAAACATATATTTAAATTACTGAATGTATGAATCATACTATTTTAAATTTAATTAGGTATTTAATGCTACAAAACTGCACTTTGAGTAATTAATATAACTTATATTGCAAATAATCGAGATCGAACAGCTTTGTAAATATTATAACTATTACGTGCAAGGTCCGAAATAGATTCTTTTGAAGTACTAACTCCATTCATTACTCAAATATGTGTATCGTTAAATATTCAAGTAATAATAGAAATAGTTTAGTAAACTAAGTTCAAAGAAAAATATTAAGAACTCAATAGTGTTCCGAGAAATTTTTCATACACAAAAGACGGGGCTGAACCAACCCTTTCCACAACTCTGATACGACGTTAGTTTTTACAAGGAAGTAAGTTGAAAAACTAATCGAACGCGTAATTTAAAATGAATTAAATATATAAACCGTGAATTAAATGTGTAAAAAAGCAGAAAAACTAATAATGTCATTAACTCTGTTACGTTTCTGTCCTTTTATAGTTTTATTAAGGATAGGAAATTATTACCTAGAAACTGGAATGTCTATTACAGTTAAATATTTGTACAATCATATTTTTTATGCGACTTCAACTCGTTATCTCTACTATGTATAATGAAAGTTAAGTATTGCAGGATCTAATTGAAAAAGATAGAGATTCCTTTCATAAGATAAATAATTACAAGTTGTGTGCAAAAGCCCGAAATATCCGTACTTCATTAATTGTAATCATGTGTTTGTAATATTATTGATACAGGAATTTCTGTTGTTTTTCTTTCATATGAATTTATAAAACAAGCGAAAATTCACCTGTACTACTGAAATAAATTAGTAGCACAACAAATATTTTTTTGTAATAAAAATGTTTTATTCCTTACTTTTCTCTCAGTTATGCGACATTAGTAAATTAATGGTATCAAATAAATTAATCTTATACAATATTTCGTATCGTCTTTAATATTAAAAGGCTGATGTATATTATTTAACTTCATAAAATTCATGACGAACTTAAACTTCTGCTACTCCTTCTTTCGATTCCTGAAAATAAGATAATAGGACAAAGAAGTATTTTTATGTTTCATACTCAATCATATTATACCGATATATTTTCCTTGTACACTTGTAAGGTCAACTTTCTAGTACATCTTTCTTTTTATTCTTGAAAGGAATACTTAAGTAAACTTCAAGGGTCTAATTACATGATACAGACTTTAATTTTAAAAAACAAGGGATACTAGTTGTCCATAATGGAGTTCTTATGGATTATAATACAGTGGCTTGGGATTGGGCGGACCTTAGTGGATTTCGAGACAGGAGGAGGTGTCTTCCGTAGACTTTAAGCCCTAGTATCGACTTCAGAGTCGTAGGCACCCTAATGGTTTTGTCTGCAGTAGAAAGACGAAAAATGGCCGTATTCCCCATTTTTAATCACCGTTACATTGAATATAACCAAATGTAAATGTATATTGAAGTCCCAAAATGCGTGTGACTAGTTTTCAAAACTCCCTAAAAAACAATGCCCACAGCTTAAATAGAATGCACCGCCCTGGTAAGTGGAGTATCTTGAAACTTAAGAACAAGAACTGTCTCTCCATCGCTGCCTTTGATGGCGTTAAAAAAATTATCAATATCGTTCCAGAACGTTGAAGTATACGACAAATGACCATAAATTCTAACAATGTAGTGAAATGGAAAAATGAAAATATGTGAGTCAACTGCAGTCGTAAATTTCATGCCTATCGCATTGAAGATAAAACATGAGCTATTCAATAAATGTACCAAGGACTTGCACATCATGATTCACATACATTTCCTTGTAGTAGAATTTAAATCACACGTGAAGCATTTCCACACTACAGTGTTCTTCTCATAGTAGCTGGCATTGAAGTTCTGAAACCATTATTGCAAGGAATTTCCAAAAACTTTAACCCCCAAGCAGTTTGGAATAAGTTGATTATATTCCATGTTGTTTTTTTCAAGGTGAATACGACGGTGTACTTTTGAAGGCAAAGTATTTCTTGAGATTTAAACGGAACAAGATGGAATGTGAGAGGGAGGGGTGAACGATGGTCAGGAGAGATGTAAGATAGAAACAGAAACTAGGAAGTAGCTGCCTGTATACACTTTTGGAAATGTTTATGCTAAAAACGTATCCTGTGATACGATAAAAATTACGGAAATGTCTACATTGAAGGACTCAAAGCATCTGTTTATGTTTACTATATTTTATATATTTTATCCAATGGATCTTAATGTTTTTTGATAATATGGACTACAAAAGTTTCAAAGAATTTTAAATCAATTGTCAAATGTGAATATTGGAGGACTCGACGGATTTTTGATGAAGTGGAAATAGGTCTTTTGTGGTATACTGGGAGGCGGTGAATTTAGACACTTCGTTCGTGGTGATATTGCCCTTCAACAGGCGCACTGTAAACCACTCCAAATTCCCAGAATAATCTTGACTAAAATCACTGTCGGGTCTTCCTTTAGAATCATAAATATGTGATAGCGTGTGATACGGAAACATGCTGGTGTTTTATGGGATACCTGAGTCATTTTTTCCAGTAATATCAACGCAAGTCAACAGAGAAAACTAAATGATTTAACGGGGAGCTGAAGTCGGCAACCTTCATTATATCTGCGGATTTTGGAACACGTTTTTTTCATATGACGCTTGATAAAATCAAATGTACCATCACATCTGTTCTAAATATGGCCAGCTCCGAAAAAGTGAAGAGCTATCTCTTTATCCTGTTGCGTGGAAACACGCGAAACAAAAAACCAAAGCATTTAACTGTTCATATTATTCCCTCCGCAGTTGTCCGCTTGTAACGTAACCTTACGCACCCCAACGAGACAAGACGAATTTTTTTGCAGAGTTAATGTAATGGTGTATGATAGATGCAACTTCGTTTGCGCTATTCGCACCAGGCCAGTGCCCCTCTGGAAAATTTTGAGTTTCCATGTAATTGTAGTTGCTAATCAGCTGTTCTGGTTGACGTCAGAGATGCGGTAGTAATAATTTCTCTGGGAAATCGAAAAGGACACGGAACACATCCCCATTAAGTTGATCGTGAGTCTCGTATTTTAACGTCCTGTGACGCTTGAAATCTGCGTTTGTATGCTCATTGCATATCGGCACTCCTATTCATTGAGATAATTATGAACTTCTGGCTGTTCAGACAGAGCCAAAATCATGAACCTCACAGCTGCTACTCTGTTTTTTAATTCCGTAAAATGGATAGCACATTGTAAGGAGGTCAGTTATGTCACACAGTGGGTTGTTTTGTACACTTCGGGGGAAGCGTGCGCATGTGGCGCTGAGAATTCAGCTCGAAAAAATCAATCAGATGATCTCTGTCCATTTGTGGGCATATTTATTTGTTGGCGTGTCAGAGAAAAAACGAGTGCAACAACCAGTGAACGGTGAAGTAGGGCAGCGGGTTTCAATTTTTTCTTCGTGGCGAGTTATGGTCAAAAGAATAACCATTTTCCGAGTTCCCTTCGCTTATTTAAAATGACTTTATTTAGACTTTTCAATTTATATCTTTAATTCTGAACCCGCATTTTGTTCAATTTTAAATCTGATTAGCCAGCTGGAGAGAGGAAGGTCCGGTCTGGAAAGTGGGGGAAAATATCAAGAAACCCCGAAATTTGAAATTTTTAGTCTTTAAAGTGGAAACATACACACTGTAGTTCACTGGATTTTCTTGGTTTACTGAATGACACAACATATGACAGCGGAACACAGCAATTAATTTGTAGAATATAAATGAGTTATGTAACTCAACATTCTATCATTTCTCCAATGTATGACCATCGTTTGTTTTGCTAGTTTACGAAGTAAAACAGGTGTTATTAATCAACAATGCAGTATTTGAAAGTCCCCGGCGGGGGAACAGAGGTTGGAGCCGGGTGCGAAGCACCAAAACGAGGCGCTGGACGAAGGGAGAGAAGGAGAAAGGGAGGGAGGAGGTCAAGAGAGAGAGAGTTTTTGAGAAAAAGGGAAGTGGTCTCTCTGGAGAGAGGTTGTGAAAAATGTACCGCCTCGCTCCCTCTTTATTAATACTCCCCGGCCTACTCCAGGGGATGAATATTAAGTCGAAGCATGCGCAGCGCATTGTAGCGCAAATGTCAAACACAGATGTAGAAACGCTAAACGCCACCCATGTACCGCTGTAGGCCGTACTGTAGGCCGGGCCAAATAGGAATGCGCCATATCATGCCAAAAGATAACGGCGCAGTCACTTGAAGAGATGCGGCATACAGCCGTATCTCGCACTTCTTGGCTCGGCCAATATGCAGTTTCCACACGACCCCAACGGCAAACGAGACCACGGGTCACGTACCAGGAACCCAGAAAGTGGAAATCAAACACAGAGAAGCCAACACACACACTCATAGAAGCCAACACACACACACACAAAGAAGCCAACAGAGACAAAGAGAAGCCAAATGTCACCCCATGGTGTGAAGTTGTCGAAGAGCACCCCAGTCTCCCACCAGAAACTTGTATTTAGGAAGACCGGTCTGCAGATGACTGGATAGGTCAGGGGAGATGGATTGGCAGAGGTGAGGCGCTTAGGAAAGGTCTTGACCATGCGGGTGTACCAGGACCAGGCGGCGAGCGTGAACAGGGTGTCGGGAGACCTTTCCGCTTCCCAACTGGAGGCCGTAGCGAGGTTGATGGACCGAAACGACGGTGCTAGGGCCTATCCATTTACTTTCCCACGCCGGGGTCTTCAAGGGACCCAGGGCCCGCCATTTCGCAACCATCACCTTGTCCCCGATGCTGAAGCTGACACCATAGAAAGGTTTGGCATGACGAGGGCGGTCTCTGATAGCGCGGGCGGACTGGATGGCGACGATCTCCAACTCGCGAGAGACAAGGTCGTCCGGGTTGGTGAGGAGCGGATAGGTTTCAAGTGAGGAGAGATGGGGGACCACTCCGTACATGAGTTTGAAGGGAGAAAGGTCGCCGGGCAGGCGGCGGCGACGGAACCCATAGATGATCTGCAAGACGTCTTGCTCCTAGTTGATGTCTTCGTTCAACAGGGTCTTTCGGATGGACTTCTTCACGGTTCCAACCATGCGTTCCGCCCTCCCGTTAGACATAGGGGCGTACGACGCCACGGTCTTCCACTTTACCCCGTGCGAAGCCATAAGGTGGGAGACACAGGCCGCCGTGAAGCAGACCGCGTTGTCCGAGAGTATTGTCTCCGGTGGCCCGAACAGGTGGAGGATTTCCCGCTCCACGAAGGCGGCGACGGCGTCGGCGGTGGCAGTCTTGGTGGCATAAACCATGGGCCAGGAGGTGAGGTGTTCCACCGCTATGAGTAAGTAGCGCTCGTCTCCAGGACTCGCCGGTAATGGCCCTGCGAAGTCAATGGAGAAGTTTTGGAAGAGGCCAGTGAGGGGCATGCGAAGAGAAGTACGGAACTTCGGGATCGGGGAGGCACGCTGGCATCCTACACATATCTTCACGCTCTTGTACACGTCTCCTGTCATCCCCAGCCACCAGTATCGGTCGACCACTAACTGCCTGCTGGTCTCCGAGTTCCAGTGGCCGATGCGGTCGTAGAAAGTGTCAAGGGCCTGGAGGCGTAGGGATTCAGGGAGGAAATTCTTTGGACCTAGAGATGTCCGACGGAAGAGCTCATCGTTCCACATGAGGAAGAAGTTCGAGGCACGACGGATTCTGCGGCGGAGCTTCGGGTCCTCTTCTTGGACCTCTTCACGGCACAAGTGGCTTCTGACCTCCACCAGGAACGGTTCGAGGTCGGAGGAGGAGAAGATGGCTACCAAGGCGATCTGGCCGTCATCCTCGCCTGTACCGAGGGCCGCCTCCTCCCGGACTTCTCGTTAGAGGAAGTCCTCTGCGGCGTTGTCTGTCCCAGGGCGGGTAGACGACGTGGAAGTCGTACTGGGCTAGGAAGTCCAACCAGCGTGCGAGACGGCCGTGGACATCCTTCTTCTGGAAGGCATAAGGCAACGCCTAGTGGTCGGTTATGAGGTAGAAGGGCAGGGCGGACAGGAGATAGATGCGGAACTTGCGTAGGGCGAAGATGACCGCTAAGGCTTCACGTTCGCACGCGGAACAGTTGCGCTCGGCATTTTTTAGGTTGCGGCTTGCGTACTAAATCGGATGTACGCGGCCATCCTGCTCCTGAGCCAGCACCGCACAGAAAGCGGTAGCGTAGGCGTCGGTCTCCACAATGAACGAGGACTAAAAGTCCGGTAAGGCAAGTACTGGGGCTGTATTGAGCGCAGTCTTTAGGGCGTCGAAAGCCGCCTGGGACTCCGGAGACCATGCGAACTTGACCTTGGTAGAGGTAGCGGCATGGACAGGGTACGAGATACCAGCGAAGCCACGGATGAAGCGGCGGTAGTATCCGGCGAGACCCAGGAAACTACGGACGCCATTGCGATCGGTGGGGATGGGCGCATCACGGACGGCCTCGATATTCTTAGGGTCCGTTGTGACGCCCGCAGTGGACACGATATGACCAACAAGCTCCACGCTGTCAGTGCAGAAGGTGCAATTCTTGACGCGGAGCTTCAGCTCCGACTTCTGCAGCAGTTCGAAGACAATGCGAAGGTGGTCCAGGTGGTCCGTCTTGTCTTGGAGTGGATGATGACGTCATCGAGGTAGGCTCGGGCGAAAGGGAGATATTTGAAGAGGTGGTCCATCATCTTCTGGAAGGTTTCCGGGGCATTGATCAGGCCGAATGGCATTACCTCGAAGGAGAAGGTGCCGAACCGGGTCACAAAGGTGGTGTGCTCTTTGCAACAATCTGCCATATTCACCTGCCAGTATTTTTGGAAGAGGTCGAGCGTGGTAAAGAAGCAACTTCCCTGCAGGTCGTCGAAGATCTCCTCGGTATTGGTATGGGGGATCGGCCAACGGCTGGGCTTGATACGCTCGTTGAGCATGCGGTAGTCGATTCAGAAGCGGGGCTTACCATCCTTTTAAGTGGCAATTGATACCGGAAAAGGCCAAGAACTGTCCGATGGCCTGATGATTTCGGCTTGCAGCATCTTTTCGATCTCCCCCCGGACAGTACTGTTGTGGCGGGGGGAAATGCGCCGAGGGTTGTGGTAGATGGATGTGTTATCGTTCAGCTCGAACTAATTCTGTACAAGAACGTTAGCCGCCTTTAGGTCACGAAACGACCAAGCACAGATGCCCATGTTCCGCAGCAGGTATTTCAACTGCTGAACTACATCCGGATGGAGGTGGTTTAGCTTCCGAGCGAGGAATCCGGTCTGGTCCATGCCCCCTTTTTCATCTGATGGGTCCTAGTGGGAAGCGGTGGAACTGTCCGGCAGCTCCTTAGCGAGGGTGACGACGAGATCTTCATATGTGTCGAGGTCTTCGTCGTCGGGGTCCCCGCTCTCGTCGGAAGATGACTCGGTGGTGAATACCTCGCTGTCTGAGTGTTCCAGAGGGATGAGAGGGCGACCTTTACCGGGCTCAAGACCAACACGCACAGTCCTGTTGTTGTGGATAAGGTCTACGAACTGTCCTGAGAGGTCCATGACGGCGCCCATCTTCTCGAGGGCCGGGGAACCGATGATGACCCCCAGAGAAGCATCCTTTATGGCTAAGAATTCCAGGTGGACGGTTAGGTTGCCGAACTTCACCGGTACATCGCGAAGGCGCCCGAGGAACTTGGAGTTGGAACCATCTGCAACCGTAATGGTCTTCCGGGTAGGTCTCGGGACAAGGTTGAGGTGGTCAGCCAGTTCTGCCGAGATGAGTTTCGGTACAGCAACGGTATCCACGAGGGCGCTTGCACGGGTCCCGTATATCTGCACCGGGACCACCTTAAGAACACGGCCACCCGAGGAGATGATAGCCGGGTTGGCCCTTCTCACCTTCTTGGTCGCAGTGAGGGTCTTCAAAGGGGTGAAGAGGCGGCGGAGCTCTTTCTCCGCCTCCTTGGCATCGCCACGCAACAGCTGACTGAAAGTGAGGCCGCTAGCCGTGTTTTCCAGCGATCCGACGACATCGAAGGAACAGACGTGCTGTTGAATTTCCATCTTGCGATCCGTCCTATTGGAGTTCCGCGGACGAGTGGCCTGCTTCGTCCACGGCTTGGACTTGACTTGAAGATGAGTAGGGTTGGGGGCCTGCTCCGGGTTCAGGAGTGTGTCCATGTACATCCCCGGGCCCGAACCTTCTTAGGGAGAGCCTCACCCTCGGCGTTCCGTTTGGCCGCGGCGAAAATATTGGGACCTTCTTGCACGACCATAGCCGGGGAATTCCTAGGTGCATCCGGAAGGGCAGCGGCTGGAGCCATAATAGGAACGGCTGACGCTACCGGTATTTTAGATGGAGCAGCTGGCTGAGGGGCAGCCGGAACCGGGGCCATGGATGCTTTCGGGCGAGATCAGCATGTGGACATGGCGTGGCCCATCTTCCCACACTGTTTGCACTTGCTGTCCCGATGAGTATATTTGTCACAGCGGTTGGCGGAGTAACACGGCTCCGTTCAGAACTAGCAGATGCGATCCTTGTCGAGGATCGGGGCTCTGGAAGCCGGAAGGGCCTCCGTCTTCTGGCGGAAGAACAGTGTCAGTTCTGCCAGCTTAGCGGCTATATCATCGACCTTAGAATCCACATTAGTGCCGATGGCGTCCGGTCGGTTGAGGACACGCTTGGAACCGAAAACCACAGGGCTGTCGCGGTGGTCCTGCGTGAAGTGATGGTGGAACAGACGACGGCTGCTGTCAAACTCAATCACTGACTTGCATAGCTCCATGCAGTTTGAAGCTCCGCGCACGATGACGAACTGGAGAAGGCCAAGATGGTTCGATAGGGAGTTGCGAAGAAGGCCGAACTTGGCTTCGGCCTTGAACATGGCCTTGTTAAAGGAGCTGTCCATCTCCCGGAGCGAGCCGGTGAGGTTAGAAGCGTCGATGGTGGCGTTTACCGCCCTCCGGATGTTTTCCTCGGGGTCGGCCGGCTGGTCGAACTCCTCGATGACGGAGTTCTTGACGACGGCGTAGTTGGAGGCGGAAGCATTGATGCCGCCATTCTTGTCCAACTGCGTGTAGTATAAGTCGAAGGCCTTGCCGTCTAAGTGGGAAAGGAGCTCCGCGGTCTTTTCCTCGTCGGAATTTCCACGCATCACCACGTTTTCAAAGAAGAAGAAGAACTTCTTGATGTCAGCAGAGGCGGGCCCGTCGTAGGTCTTCAAAGAGGGCGCCGTCTTCAGCATAGTTGATAATCGGTGGCGTGGACCGGCTGGTAGGGGCGATATTTGGAAACAGAAAAGGATTACAAAGAGGGTTTAGAATGAGTAGGATGGAGCACAGGGAAAATCAATGGGATTCTAGAAGAAGAGGGAGAAAGAAGACGCCTCCTCGAGAGTACCATGAAAATGCCCGGCGTGGGCACTGAGGTTGTAGCCGGGTGCGGAGCGCCAAATAGAGGTCGCTGGACAAAGGGAGAGAAGGAGAAAGGGAGAAAGGGAGGGAGGAGGTCAAGAGAGAGAGAGTTTTTGAGAAAAAGGGAAGTGGCCTCTCTGGATAGAGGTTGTGAAAAATGCACCGCCTCGCTCCCTCTTTATTAACACTCCCCGGGCTACTACCGGGGTTGAATATGTGTGGCAATCCATTTTAAAGTCAGAAATTTGCACATGTTGACCCTTTGGAGATATTCATACCACTGTCCTCGTCTCACCACCTACTTTACATTCCGCAGATTTGAATTTAAAATTGGCCAATAAAAATAATTAATTAATTATATTGCAATTTACAAACCACGCGAATCAGATTTCATGAAAGATGCCTAGATTCCGAAATATCGAGCAAACTCTTTCACAAGACACTCCACATCGCCTCAGGTACTTCTGTTCCCCCCTGCCTATCCACAGAATCCCAGGATAACACTCACAGCCTCACCATGCCTCTAGAGAATCCTCCATCTCAGGAACAAGAGATCAATATTGCAAACGACGCAGGTGAGCATGACACAGAACTTGTGCAAAATGTGGACCAGCACTTCATCATGTTCGCATCACGATGCTCCGCTGAGCCTGCATGTCTCACAGCAAATCTGAAAGAAATGGCTGTGAGTTTTGCGTGTATGAAAGAGCAAGATAGGGTTAATGCCGTACGATTTATGCTCCTAGCCATATCAGCTCCAGCGGGAGGCTGCAATGAGCTCAACGAGTGGGACGCTCGGC
>JAVCKV010304618.1:0-14288 GCA_032274145.1 Herpochondria borealis
TCTTCATCACTAGCATTAAACCAATATTGGTAATATTAGAGCCGATTACATTTCCAATCACAATATCTGAATTTCCAGAAATAACACTTGCTACAGAAGTTGCTAATTCAGGTAATGAAGTACCAAAAGCAATAATAGTAACCCCAATGATATAAGGCGAAATTCCCATTGACAAACCAATCTCTTCAGCGGAGTCAATAAACCAATCTGATGCTTTCAATAATACCACAAGGCTCCCGATAAATAATCCAGAGTATAATAAAATTTCTGTATTCATATTTGTAGGCTAGAGATTTTTTAGCGGTGCAAAAGTACACTTTTTTATCTTTTACCAATATAATTTTCTGCGAAGTATAGGAAAAAAGAGATGAATTCGTAAGGAAAAATGAATAATTAAGGAATGGAAAATTAGACTTAATTTTGATTGATTAATTTTGAACCTGACTTCCAATAAGCAAGTTTTTGAATGTGACGAAAATCTAGTATTTACTATTGCAAAGCAGGATACAATAAAACTTTTAACTTTTACAACCATTTTGCAGTTAAAAATCGTTGATATTATTGACGTTAAGCCTTTTTTTCTTACAACTTATTAAAGTCAAAAGCGTATTATTATATAGAATATTGACTTTGATTTTACGTTGTTTTTTTAATGACTTAAAATAGATTTAATATTTTGACAAAAAGTCTAATGAAAACTTCCTAAATTGATAAAAATCCCACTTGATATGATAAAGGTTTTACGATATTTCATTTTATTGATCGCAGTTTTTATAACATTTTCAGCTAGTGCAACTCACAACCGTGCTGGAGAAATCACCTATACTGCTAATCCTAATGATTTTCTTTCTATTACGGCAACGATAACTACTTACACAAAAGCTAGTAGTATTCCTGCCGATAGAGATAGTTTAGAAATCTGCTGGGGATATGAAAATAATAGTATTCCAGTATGTGAATGGGTACAAAGAAGTAACGGCAATGGTAATGGTGTCCAATTAGGAAATGATATTCAACTCAATAAATATACTGCTACACATCGCTACCCTGGTATTCAACACTATGTGATTAGTATGACAGATCCTAATCGAAATGGCGGCATCATTAATGTTAATCCTCCAAGTTCCGATAATGTCCCTTTTCACCTAGAGACCACCGTCACTATTCTGAATCCTGATTTTAATGGATTTAATAATTCGCCTGTTTTATTACAACCGCCTATTGATATTGCTTGTATTGGAAAAACCTTTATTCATAATCCAAATGCTTATGATGTAGATGGAGATAGTTTGTCATATGAGTTTACAGTTCCTATGCAAGATGTAAATACGCCTGTACCGAATTTTAGTAGTCCTGATCAATTTCCTATCAGTCTAGATAATGTCATATCAATCAATAGTATCTCAGGAGATATTACTTGGGAAACCCCTCAACAAGCTGGAGAATATAATATTGCTATTTATATTATAGAATGGCGGAACGGAAGTCCTTTGGATACCATGATTAGAGATATGCAGATATTGGTAAAAAATTGTAACAATGAACCTCCAATGATTGAAACGGTCGATGAACTATGTGTAGTTGCTGGTGAGTTGATAGAGTTTGAGGTCATTGCAACTGATCCAGATGCAGGACAAAAAGTTAGACTTACTGCACTTGGAGGACCTTTTATTGTTACTCCTAGCCCAGCGACTTTTTCTCCAGACGATAATATATTTCAAGATCCTCCAATAACCAAAACATTTCAATGGCAAACCACTTGCGAACATATTTCCAATCAAGCCTACTCCGTCGTATTCAAAGCGGAGGATAATTTTGATGGAGATACGATTGGTTTAGCTACGCTAAAAACGGTGACCATAAAAGTAGTTGGCCCTCCACCCGAAGACCTTCAAGCTATTCCTATTGACAATCAAATTGATTTGAGTTGGGAACAACCTTATGATTGTGAGATTGTTGCAGATAATTATTTTAAGGGATTTTCTGTTTATAGAAAATTGGGAAGTAATCAATTTCCTTTAGATACTTGCGACCCTGGATTGGAAGGAAAAGGATATACTAAAATTGCCAATAAATTATTTGAGGTAGTCAATGGAAGATATGTCTTTACTGATTTTGATGTAGAACGAGGTCGGAATTATTGTTATCGAGTAGTCGGTGATTTTGCACGAACTTCTGCTGGTGGTTTTAATTTTAATTTTGTAGAAAGTTTGGCCTCTGATGAAGTCTGTGTTCAGCTAAGTAAAGATATTCCTCTGATTACCAATGTAAGTGTACGTAACACAGATGCTGTCGATGGAAGTATGTTTATACAATGGTCACAACCCGATCCCGATGATCTAGATACTTTAATGAACCCGGGACAATACACTTATGAAGTCTGGCGAGCAGAAGGCTTCACAAATAATGATGCCGATTTCTCTCCAATCCCAGGTGCATCATTTACAGTTGATAATTTTTATCAAGCAGTAGATACCAATTATGTGGACACCTTACTCAATACCGTAAATAATCCATATACTTATCGAGTTGCATTTTATGTAAATAGCGAACCTGATCCATTAGATTTCACCAATGATGCTTCTTCGATATTTCTTAACATTGCTTCTACGGACGAAACTAATATTCTCACATGGGACTTAGATGCACCTTGGGACAATTACAATTATGAAATTTTCCGAAGAGATAACAATAATCCTACACAATACGATCTCATCGGAACATCTGATATCCAAGAATATACTGACAATGAAGGATTAGTCAACGGAAGAGAATATTGTTATTTTGTCAAAGGATATGGTTCTTACAATATTGAGGGAATACTACCAATTTTGATAAATGATTCTCAGAGAAATTGTGGTATCCCTTTGGATACTATTCCACCTTGTCCTCCTGAATTATCCATCAGCAATGGTTGCGACAACCCTAGTGATTTGGCACCTGAAGAGGATTTTGAAAATTTCTTAACTTGGATTAATCCTATGAATCTCTGTGAAGAAACTGATGATGTCGTTTCTTATAATGTGTATTATGCGCCGCCAGATGATAATAGTAATTTCCAATTAATTGCAGTTGGTTCAACTGTAATTGATACGACCTTGATTCATCAATCAGAATTTGGAATTGCGGGTTGCTATGCAGTTACGGCTTTAGATACTTTTTCAAATGAAAGTAATTTCAGTAATATTGTTTGTATTGACAATTGTCCATTGTATAATTTACCAAATGCTTTTACTCCTAATGGCGATGGTGATAATGAATTATTTATTCCATTCCCTTATCGTTTTATTGATAAAATTGAAATCAATATTTTCAATGTATGGGGACAGTTAGTTTTCACGTCCGAAGATCCTGATATTAATTGGGATGGAAAAAATCTTCGAGGTAAAGATGTTGACGAAGGCGTTTACTATTACACTTGTAAGGTTTTTGAAAATAGAGTGGCAGGTATTACAGAAAGTGGAGAGGTATTAAATGGATTTATTGAATTGATTAGAGGGCGGTAGTTTTTTTGAATATCGATTTAAGAACAAGGATTTATGATTTGAGAAGTTTGACGAATATACTTTGAGTCAATACAAGAAAGTTCGTCAAACTTCTCAAATCATAAATCCTTGTTCGATATTCGATATTCCCCTCTCTCCTCGCCTAACACCTAAATAATTAGTATTTTAAAATAAAACAAACCATGTTTACAGGAATTATCGAAGCCGAAGGCAAAGTAGAAAATATTGAAACAGAAGGTACCAACGTACATTTCACCATCTCCTCTCCTATTTCTCATGAATTAAAAATAGATCAGAGTGTTTCCCATAATGGTGTTTGCCTAACCGTGACTAGTTTAAAAGAAAATAAATATACGGTAACGGCCATCGAAGAAACGCTCATCAGGAGTAATATTGGAAAATTAAAAATAGGCAACGCAGTCAATCTTGAAAGAGCAATGTTACAACATGGCAGGCTAGATGGACATATCGTTCAAGGTCATGTAGATGCAACGGCTACTTGTGTCGAAATCAAGGAAGTAGATGGCAGTTGGTATTTTACTTTTAAGTTTGATACAGAGAGTGCGCACCTTTTAGTGGACAAAGGTTCGGTGTGTATCAATGGCGTAAGTCTTACTGTAGTTTCTCCTGACAAAGAAACTTTTTCTGTTGCGATCATTCCATATACTTACGAACACACTAATTTTAATCAATTCGAAATTGGAAGTACGGTGAATTTGGAGTTTGATATTTTAGGGAAATATATTGCTAGGTATGCGGAGTTGTATTTTAAGAAAGGTGTGGGGGAAGTTGAGATGCGGTAAAAATAAGAAGACCTAACCATGAGTAAGAAACTATTTAATGAAATTTTAGATTATGGAATAGAACCAAAACTAAAATCTAAATACCTAATAAATAAATACACATTAATTACCATTTTAGGAATTGCAGCTACGGGGTATTTCAGTTTCAAATTCTTAATATCTGCATTCCTACCTCCTTATATTGACCTTTTTGACCTTTCAATAAGTATCATTCTTCTTGTTCCATCCCTTTATTTTTTTGTAAAACTAATCACATCCTATAAGTTTATTTTTTATTCCAATCATATTATTAAATCTAACTTATTTAAGAAAAAAAGGTTAGATGACATTCATGGATTTGGTCGTCGTAGGCGTGTTAAATCAGACGAATTCGCAGAAAAAGATACTATTGCAATTTCTTTTGGTGATGAATATGTTTTATTCGACTCTCTTTCTTATTCAAATTTCAGTAACACAAAAAAATTTCTGGAGAAGAATTATAAAAATATTGGATCAGAAGCGTTTAAATTATATGATGAAAAAAAATCAAACTTATTCTCACTTGGGCTAATTGCAACTGTAATTTTTCTTTGTATCATGTTTATTATTCGATCAGAAGGCTTGGTTGGAAAAATGGAAAACAAAATAGCCTCCTTTGAGATTACTTTAAGTCAAGATCCAATAGAAATTAAAAATAAAATTTCAGATAAATTAGAAGGCTTTACTTTAAAAACGATAGAGTATCCTTACTTCAATTTTAAAATTATTGATGAAAGTTTTGATTTTATAATAATTCATGATTTAAAAAAACATTTAAAAACTGGAAATAAAATAAAAATTGGAATTAATCCCAGTATTTATTATTCAAAAATCACAAAAGATATAAACCCTAGTTTTTGGGTTAAACATTATAATTGGAAAACTGTGCGTGTTTTCAATTTATTTCATAATGGAAAAAATTTTATTAGAACAGAAAATATAAGAATCAGACAAAACAATCAATCAATTGAATACAGATGGCTCATTGCAGCGCTTTTTACTTTTATAATATTTGCTATTAAAATTGCAATTCCTCATATTCCTTAATCAAAAAAAAAAATCGCTACCATAACAACATGAAATACCTCCTCTCTTTAACTGTAACAATACTCATACATTTTTCAACTCCAAATTTATCCATTGCTCAATCCACAGAAAAACTACCACTCGCCAACTCAGAATATTTCAAAACTCAAAACAAACACATCTTAAAAACAAATCCTATTTCTCCTTTATTCGGAAGATTAAGTTTTTCATATGAGCAACTTATCGCTACTAGAAGAAGTATAGAATTAAAATTTGGATATACCATCAACCAAAAAGACGATACTCATACTACAGACGGTTTCCTAATTGGAATAGGCTATAAATATTTCATTTCGCCTCTTCTGTCTAAACGAAAGAGTAGAACCGTTCAAATCGTTCAAGGGTTTTATATTCAACCAGAATTACTCTTAGGTTTTTTTAATAAGAATGTCTACTATGACTCATCCCCTCTTTTTCGTTTTACACCAAGCCCTCCTATTCTTTCCCCCGCAGAAAAACAAAAAAAAGATTTTCAAGTCTTAATGTCAAACTTTGGTTTACAAAAAGTAATCGGTAAAAGAATCATTTTAGATCTTTACACAGGAATTGGATTTGGTAGAGATAGCATTAAGCAATATGGGAATAGCACTAACACTTTCCATAATCTAATAAAATTTAAACCTGAAGGACAATGGAGTATTGCTATGAATATCGGAATCAGAACTGGAATTTGGTTTTGATTTTAAAAATGACAATTGGCAAATTACTTTTTTTCAAAATTCAAAATAATCAGACTTTCGAACAACCATTTAGGCAAAAATCGCATACAGTAAGTATGCACATACTTATGTATTAAAATTCATTGAATATTTTCATTATATTTAGTAAATATTTTCTCATCAAAAAATTTAATTAATATGAAAAAGCTTTTACTATTATCCTTATTTTCTTTTATCGCTTTAATCCTAAGTGCACAAATCACCCATAAAGATTTTGGAGATGGATGGGCGATTCCTATGAATGCAAATGAAGAAGTTGATGTGGACGAAGATGGTTCTATTGATTTTTATATTAACAGCCATCAAGACGAACTAGGATTCGGTGCTATCTTTGGTATAGGATGTTTTACCAGTCCAGATGAATTTGCATATACAAGTTTTGATGCAAGACAACTTAAACTTCATGAAGAAGGTGATTTGATACAGTTAAATGGAGGTAACCTTTACGACTATATTGATGACAACCGAGGATCAGGTTATAGCTTAACTGGAGGCATTGCCGATGGTTGGGTGGATCAAGTAGATGCCATTATTGGATTTGCAATTCTCAAAGATGGTCAAGTTCGGAATGGTTGGTTAAGAGCAGCTATCAACACTACGACGCAAGAATTAATCATTAAAGAATGGGCATATACGGAACGACAAAATACCGATTCTGGAGGAATCTATGCGGGCACACTTGAAGGTGTAGAAACAACTAGTGTAAAAAGTCTAAATACCATCGAGGCTGTTTCCATCAGTCCTAATCCTGCAAACGATCGTTTTCAATTATCATTCGATTATACAGGTAGTGAAAAATTAAATATCGTAATTCAAAATAGTATTGGAAAAGAAGTTTATAGAAATAATTCTAACAATACATTTGGAAATACTAATTTAAACATCAGTACTCAACATTGGACAAGCGGAATTTATTTTATTCGCTTTGAAACTGAAACGGCGATTTATACGGAAAGGCTTTCAGTAGCAAAATAATTTTCTTTAGAAATATTAAAATCCCGAATTCTCGTATTGAGAATTCGGGATTTTTTTTTGCTACCATTCATTGCAATCAACATTGGTTCAAAATCTCGTTATACGTTGGACGCTACACGTTTTACGTTGTTCATGAATAATTGAAAAAGATTAGTAAATACTTATGCTTTTCTCACCATAATGAACGTCCAACGTAAAACAACTACTCTTATCATTCCTTAAAAATAGTCTTCATAAATACTTCATCATATCCTTGAACAACTTCCGTTACCTTTCCTTTAGAATCAATCTTAGCAAAGGTTGGAAAAAAGTAAATTGAAAAATCATCATTCATATTACTTTCTTTTGAAAATGCTTGAAACGGAAATCAGCAAATTGATATGGACTATCTTCAAGTTTTAATTTGAAAAAAGGTTATCAATTATTTGAGCGGTATAAAGAGCTTCCAGAACTTTGAGTTCTGGAAGCTCTTTCCAGAAAATTAATTCGACCGTCTTGTCTCCTCATCATTTCCAAACCTCCGTTCTCTCACATTAATTTTATTATTTCCAAAATCATAAGTCATAGAAAACCTCAAATACCTTCGACTATAATTCATTCCAAAATTCACCTCTACCCCATTCACTTCCGAAAGAGAATTATTTAAACTCCCTGAGTCAAAAATATCTTTTGCAAAAAGAGCAACCTTTAGTTTTTTATTCATAAAATATTTAGAGACTCCAATGTCGACACCATATCGTTGCCCTGTAGAAGATAGTCCACCGTTTTGTTGAGGAACATAAAAACCATTCACTTGCACCTTTGTAGAGTTGTTGATAAAAAATGAATTATTAGAAGAACTATACAATCGGAATCCATTTTTGGGATCAGCATCTATAATTTCTTTATCGAACTTAGCCGTATATTTTGTTAGGAAAATTTGGTTTCGACTTTCCCACCATTTGATTTTATTAAACATATAAATCGCTCCTAGTCCAATCGAATAATCATCAGAATAATTCCTCCGAATAATTGCCTGAACATTCGTTTCATCATCTGCGCTAAAGATCGTCCCTGAATCATCTTTGGATACCGTCAAGTAAGCTACGGTGGTCAGCACCTGCTTAAAAGTATGAACCAATTCTAAATTATCCGTAAAAGATGGACGTAAAAATGGATTCCCCTCAGAGTAATTATTTGAGTTACTATAAATTCGAAATGGATTTAAATTTCTAAACCAAGGTCGATTGATACGCCTTCCATAACTTATTGCAAATGTATTGTTATCGTTTTTGTCATAAGAAACATACAAGGTAGGGAACAGTTTTAAATATTGATTTTCATTCGTCTGATTTAAGGTAACTGAAAACCCTTTGGTCATTGTATTTTCTAATCTTAAACCACCTTGTACATAAATTTTATCTTTAATTTTTTTCGAACCACTTACATAAAGTGCTTGAACATTTTCATTATATTCAAATCGATTAGAAGACGTTGGATCAAAAATCGGTTCGCCACTTATCTTATTAAAATTCTGTAAATCATTGGTTGTTTTTGTAAAACTCATCTTTGCACCATAGGATAATTGCCAAGATTTCACCGCATTTTCTACATCTACCTTAGCACTAAAGTTATTAATGGATTGATCGGAAAGATTAGTTTCGGAACGGTTAATATTTAAAAATTCATTATTCCCATTCAATGTATTCGCTGTATAATTTCGTTCTTTCATATTATCAAAATCAAAATAATCTACATCAAATGAAATATTCCCTCCCAAGGTATCCAGCTTAGAAACCAAATGAATATTATAAATTTGACTATTAACGGTTCTATCTTCAAAGAACGGAGTATCGTATAATGAATCAATTGTAGATGCATTGTTAAGGATATTTGTCGTTGTCGTTCCACTCCAATTTGGGGAAGTAAAACTCCCTAAATATTGAGCACCTATCGAAGTTTTATTGCTCAGGTCATAGTCCATCGATAATCGCCCTGAAAAACTATCCTTCTGTTTTTTACCTTCAATAAAAGATTCCCAATTGCCATTAGAATATCTCGTCTCCCAAGTTTCAATTTGTCTTTCCTCTCCCTTTCTTCCGTTGACACTTAGATTCAAATTAAATTTATTTTTACTGTATAATAAATTACCTCGTAAGGAAGAGAAATTATATCTACTCTTCGTATTTGAAAAAGTCGTAGAACCTTTCCAGTAATTTTTCATTCCTTTTTTAAAAATGATATTGACAATACCAGCGCTTGAACCTGCTTCATATTTTGCAGGAGGATTCGTAATTATTTCTATTTTTTGAATATCATCGGCTGAGATGGAGTTTAAAAAACCTACTAATTCTTCCCCTGCCAATTGAAGCATACGACCATCTACCATTACTCTTGCAGCACCTTTTCCTAGCATATTAATTCCATCGTTTTCTACCATCAAACCCGGTGCAACTTCTAAAGCATCCAAAGCATTGCCACCTTGTGCTGCTAAACTTTGTCCTACATTAAAAATCATTCGATCTGCTTTTCTTTCAAAAACAGGAACTTTGGCTTTTACTACAACTTCGCCTAATTGTTCTGAAGATGATTCTAATAAAATATTTTCCATCACCAAATCTGCTTGTACCTCAATTTCTTTTTTCCATTCTTGATAACCTAAGAAACGTACTTCTAAGATGTATTTCCCTTTGGGTATATTCATTTGATAAAAACCATTGTCATCTGTAATTTCGTGGGCTTTGATAATTTGGTTGGCATCCTTTAACAATACATTTGCATAGGAGACAGCGCCTTCCTTATCATTGATATTTCCGCTAATTTTTATTTGGGAAAAAATGGTTTGGGATAAAAATATGGTGATGATGATGATTGCTATTTTTTTCATTTTGATGTTTTTTTTAGTTTTGAAATTTTGGTTTTGGGTATAGGTGTGGCTGTCGGGGTTTAGTCCAATATGATTAGGTTAAGGAAAAATGTACCCAACTCACAAGGTGATTTGAAGTCACCTTATGAGTAAAGTAACCTTGAAATTTCTTAACTGAATCACATTGAGATTTACCCCGTAGAAAAATAAAAATTCTATGATGTGTATTTTTTTTACTGCGGGTTAAAACCCGGCAGCTACTTTGGTCGTGTCAAACAAACGGCTGTCTATTCGTATTTTTTAAATAATTTAATTAACTGTTGGTTATTCATTCTTCGTGCAATAACCATTGGACTATCTTGACCAGGAAGACTCAACCAAGGATCAGCTTTATGTTCTAACAATAGTTCTACAATTTTATATTCTTTGTTTTTAGTTGCGGAAATTAGTGCAGATCCATGACCATGAGTATTTGCATTAACATCAGCACCTTGAGCAATTAACTCTTTTACTAATTGAAACTCCCCATTCCCTGCCGCTTGACTAAGTGCAGAACCTTGACCATTAGTTGTAGCATCAATATTTGCACCTTGCGAAAGTAAATATTTAACCACTTTCATTTCTCCGTTACCTGCTGCTTTGCTAAGTGCAGAACCTTGGCCATTCGTTGCGGCATCAATATTTGCGTCTTGGCTCAATAAATATTTCACTACTTCCAATTCTCCGTTACCTGCTGCTGCACTTAATGCAGAACCTTGACCATTCGTTGCGGCATCAATATTTGCACTTTGGCTCAATAAATATTTTACTACCTCCAATTCTCCGTTAGCTGCCGCTCTACTTAATGCAGATCCTTGACCATTCGTAGCATCATCTATACTAGCTCCATTTTTCAATAAAAACTTTACTATCTCTAGTTCTCCATTGCCCGCTGCTTTGACAAGAGCGGAACCTTGACCATTGGTTGCTGCATTAATATCTGCACCATTTTCCAATAGAATTTTTACAGTTCCCATTTTTCCATTACCTGCTGCTGCAACTATAGGAGAACCACTTCCATTACTTTCAATATTGATATCTGCTCCTTGAGCGATAAGATACGTTGCTACTTTGATATGACCTTTTCTTGATGCGGCATTTAAGGCCGTTCCAAAACCTTGTGAATTAGTATTGATATTTGCGCCTTTTTCTAACAATAATTTTACAAAATCTAAATTTCCACTTTCCGCTGCTGCCATTAGAGGGGTATCACTATTTTTATCATAAAAATTAACCTCAGCACCTGACTGAATCAATAATTTTCCAATATCTAAATAACCTTTTCTTGCAGCAGCTACTAAAGGTGTTTTCGCCATTAATCTACCGTAGGTTCTCTTTTTCCCATTTTCAACAACTTCTTCTGTGGACTCAAAATCAGGTTTGCGATCAATGCAATTTGGATCCAAGTTACTTAACAACTTTTGAACCTTAGTAATATCATTCGCTCTAACTGCTTTTAATAATTGTTTGCATTCCGATGAACTTCCTCTATTATTTTCAATTTGATTTAGACCAAATGACGAACTTGAAGATTTCTGATAAGATGATTTAGTCGTTGATTTTTTTGAAGTGGCGATTCCGCTCAATTCATCATAATTTATATAAACCTTACTTTTATGAAATTCAATAGTAGCACCACTTCTCAATATTGTCTTTGTCATATTAAAATCTCTTAACTCTTTGGGATCGTCAATATCAATAATACATTTTTTATCTAAGTTGAGAAATAAGTCCCTAACTCTTTCTTCATCTTCAAGCTCTATCGCCTTCATTAATTCTGTACAATTAGCATTGATTCTATTCCCAAAATCTTCTCCCATTTCATAATCATGGTTGGACAATCCAAGAACTGTTCCTTCCACAATAATTCGTCCTCTATAATTATCTATTAAAATTTCACCTTCATTTTCAGCTAAGAATTTCACATAATTCATATTATCAAAATCTTGATCGGTTACATTAGCCAAACAACCTGCATCAAAATTCTTAAGCAATTTTCTTACTTTCTTAACATCGTCTTTTTTAGCTGCTACTAATAGTTTTTCACAATCCGTTTTCCCTTCTTCAGCGATAGTCGATTGGTTATTTTCTTCTTGTTTCCTTTTAGTTTCAGTAGCTCTATTAATTGTTGATGCTTCATTTGTACTATTTTCTGATTCCATTTCTTCAGGTTCATCTTCAACTGGTACAATCGGAGGAATCGAAGAAATGGGTTGTTCTATATTTTCATTGCTTGACATAGTCATGCTTTCGCTTTGAGCAAAACTTGTAATTGGTTTATTTAAAAACAATATAATTACAAAAACCAAAGGAGCGATAAAGGCATATTTCCAATAGCCATATGGATTAGATTTTTTAGTATTCATTTTTAGTATTCTTTGCTTTATTAATGATTGATTATAATTAGTAGTAATCGTCAAAGGTTTCGTGTAAGTCGCAATTTTCACTAGGTTCAATTGGTATTCTTCTTTTTCTTCTGGTTCTTTATCGACTAACAAATTGTCAGTCTGATATTCAATATTCTTTTCCACTTCCGTTCTTAGCTTCCAAACAAATGGATTAAACCAAAGTGCAATGACTGCCAATTCTGATAATAATAAATCTACAGAATGCATTTGCTTTACATGAATTTTCTCATGCGCAAGAATCTGTTCATAAGTTTCGTAATCATAGCTTGCAGGATTGATAAAGATATATTTGAAAAAAGAACAGGGTTCCGTTTTACTTGTCATATTGACAATCGTTCCTTCTTCATCTTCTATCTGATCTTTATTCCTTGCCACTTTTAACAATGTATTTACAATTTGTGCAAAAAGGTTTAAAGACAACACCACTACTCCGAAAAAATAAATCAAGAGTAACCAATAACCGATACCTTTGGTCGTACTTGTAGTAGGAGGTGTTGCTACTTGGGAAGTTTTTTCTACAGTTTGTTTTTCTACTGTTGGAGTTATGGTAGCAATAGTTTCCTTGTCTTCAGGAATGGTTGTTTTAGTTTTTTGAGACTCTATTGGAACAGGAATTTCTTTTACAGATTTCTGATTTGAATTTTCATAGCTTTTATTTTTTGTAAAAAAAACATCATTTGGTGAAGCCGAAAATGTTTTCGGATTTGATTTTTCCATTAAAGTAGAAACGATTCCTTGTTGTTCAATCAATTGAGGAAGGCATAAAAAAGGAAGTGCAAACGCAGCAGCCAAACATCCTAATAGATACATTCTATTGATCGCAAAGAAGCTTTCTTTTTCCAAAAATATTTTATAAAAAGCCAATAAAATAATAATGACCAACGACGCTTTAATGAGTAGGGCAATCATAATACTTAAGATTTTTTGGATTTAATAATTTTAATCAACTCCGCTTTCTCCTCTTCTGACATGGTTTCTTTTTTTGCAAAATGGGCTAACATTTTTGGAAAAGAATTGTCGAAAAACTTTTCTTTGATATCAGCAATGGTGTCTTCTCGGTAATCTTCAAAATCGACAGTAGGACTGTACTGATGAGTGTTGCGGATTTTTTCAGATTTTAGTACTCCTTTTTTTACCAGTATTTTTACTAATGTAGCCACGGTGTTATAATGAGGTATTGGTTCGGGTAGCCCTTCCATGATCTCTCTTATAAAGGCTTTTTTTAGCCGCCACATTACTTGCATAATCTGGTCTTCTCTTTTTGTTAATTCTTTCATGTTTTAAATATTTAAATCAAAACTACTAATTTTTTAGTAGACATCCTAATTTATTAGTAGAAACTACTAATAAATTAGTAGATAATGTAAAATGCTTCTATAACTCAAAGTTAAATGCTTCCAGAACTTTGAGTTCTGGAAGCATTAGATCCATTAGAAAACCTTTATTTCTTTGGCTTTGTGGCATTTATTTTCGATATTTGATTATCATCAAAACTAAATAGGATTGATGTACTAATGACTTACTATTAGGAAATAAAAACCAAATCAAATGAAAACTCCTCCAATCAAGGGTACTCCTCATGAGCACCCTCAGAATTCACAACCCTTTTTTAATAAATCAAAAGAAGGTAATTTTTTCTCGAAATCTTCAGAATCCAATACTCCATTTTTTGGTCCTAAATCTATTCAACCTAAATTAAAAATAGGAGCACCCAACGATAAGTATGAGCAAGAGGCAGATGTAATGGCCGAACAAGTGGTTCAAACCTCCATGTCAAAGTCTCCCCATGGAGGAACTAACATTGATGAAAATAATGCTCCACCTTCTCTTCAAACCAAATGCTCCAAATGCGAAGAAGAAGAGAATATTCAAGCTAAGCCATTACAACA
>JAVCKV010304729.1:0-43456 GCA_032274145.1 Herpochondria borealis
CTTTTTTTGCCATATATTTGTATTCTAACCTAGTAATTTAGTTTAGAATTGTTGTCTGGCGTTTGGGGTACTCTTCATAGAGAGGTAGTTATGGATGAAGTCAAGATATATTCAATTGTATTTTAATTAGTCTTACTTAAACTCCTTACGGAGTTTTTTGCTTATCATGTATAATGATATCCATAGTTATAAATTTTTATGAAAAAAAATATCATCTTTACCATTGTTTGCTTACTATTAATTATTATTGTTCTCTGGATAATATTTACTTATTTTGTTAACAAAAATCAAGTCACCCCAATTAGAACAATAGTTAATCCTGTTGCAATCGACCAAGAAGAACAGAAATATTGTGATTCTTTGGGACCACAGGAAGGCGCGGCGTCAATAAAAACTCATTTTGTTTCAAATATGAGAGAAAATATGGTTTTGAAAAATAATTTTGAAGTGCTTGGGTGTATTAAAAATATTAATAACAGTTTTGGCGTTTGGGAAAAACAAGACGGATACATAGCAACATACGAAATTCGTACAACAAACGGTGTTCTAGTAAGTCGAGGGGTGATGCCTATCAACCAAGATATTATGGAGCTAGAAAATCTTTCTCGATTAAATTCGCATATTCCATTTTCAAAATTTATCGTTCTTGGAAACACAAATAACGAGAAATTGGGAAACATATCTATCAGGAATATTAATTCTGGAGGAGATCCTACTGGAGACAAAAATATAGTATTTCAGGTTGCCTTTGAATAAGCCGAACTGTATTTAATCTAAAAGAAAAGACCTATCAGGTCTTTTCTTTTGTTAGTTGATTCTCCTGATAAGAATCTATAACAAATTTAATATTTACATCTATGGGCTTTACACCATAAATTCAATCACGTCTCCGTCTTGAACAAGATATTCTTTTCCTTCTGTTCTTAAAAGCCCTTTTTCTCTTGCAATTGTTTTAGAACCACAAGCAATTAAATCTGCAGAAGATACTACTTGTGCACGAATAAATTTTGCTTCAAAGTCACCATGAATTGCACGACCAGCTCTGGGCGCAGTGCTTTCTTTAGGTACTGTCCACGCACGGGATTCTTGTACCCCAACTGTAAAATATGACATTAATTGTAAAAGTTCATATCCACGTTTAATAAGTAAATCTATATCATCTATTGCCCCACCTAAGTCTTGTCGCATCGCTGCTTTTTCATGAAAATCAAAATCATTTAATTCGACTTCTGTTTTCGCATCAACTGTAATAAACAACGCAGAATGTTTTCGAAAATATTCCATTAATTCAGACCAGCGGTCATCATCAATTTCGTCTAAATTTTCCGCAGCACTATCTTTATTCAAAACATACAAAACGGGTTTTGCTGTTATCAAGTGCAGACCTTTTAGTTCTTTTAGTTCGTCTTCACTATATTGATCAATGTATTGTGATACATATCTGTCTTGCTCTAACGTTACTCGGACCTTGTTTAACACTTCCTGAGTCACTACAGCAGCTTTGTCACCACGTTTGACATCACGTGCCAAAGATTCAGTTCGCTTTATTACTGTCTGCATGTCGGCAGCAATTAATTCTAAATTAATTATTTCAATATCTGTTAACGGATCTATTCTATTTTCGACATGAATAATATCGTCATTTTCAAATACTCGTACAACATGAGCGATTGCATCTGTTTCTCGAATATTTGCCAAGAATTTGTTTCCCAAACCTTCTCCATCTGCTGCTCCTCGAACAAGTCCTGCTATATCTACAAATTCAACTACCGCAGGGATTTTCTTTTCTGATTGAGCCATAACATGCAACTCATCTAGTCTTTCATCGGGTACGGGTACAACTCCTACAGACGGGTCGATAGTACAAAAGGGATAATTTTCTGCGTCGACTTGTTTTTTTGTTAACGCGTTAAATAGTGTAGATTTACCAACATTTGGTAACCCAACAATTCCAATAGATAGTGACATAGTGTGGTTGCTTATAGGTACTGATTAATGTTGGGATTATATCATGATTGTTCATTAATACTGCCCTAAATAATTACGGATTTTTATGAATAGCGAAATAGTCCTGCAAACTAATTCGTACATCAATTTTTGAATACTGACCACTATTGATTTGTTCTAGATTATTTGCTGGGGCTGGGGCTGGGGCTGGGGCTGGGATTGTATGCGTTACACTAACTTGCTCAACAACATTCTCGACAACTGGACTGATTGGTTCATGCATTTCCATTTCAATTATAGGTTGTTGTTGTGGTGTTGAGGATAACTGAGGGTCTTCAATTATTTTTTTCTTTTTCTGGGGTATTTCGAATTCCCAATCAAATTTTTTTACGTGATCTGACATACTATATTATTTACAATCTGATAATTCCTTAGGTTCCGAATCTAATTCTCCTGTTCCTGAATTTGTACTAAAAACATACCTTGTGTCCGAACGCACAAAAATACAATAATTAAATGGGTCTGTCCTGTTATCTAACCACTGCAGCCCCTCAGGCACTTCTCCAAGAATCGCTTGTATTTCTTCAGTCGGCAAACTGTTCGATGCCAAATATTCTCCCGTATTAGGGTCTTGTAGTAACGACATAATAATATTTGCCTGTTCAATCTGTTCAGCAGCATCAGAATATTTTTCATCTAAATTTAATATATTAAATGAAGGAGGAGTAAAATCACTATTGTGATTTTCACTTATTACGCTACTTATTGATAACACGTAATAAATACAACCTAATGTGCAAAAGAATATTACAGTAAATAACATTGCTTTAAATAACTGTGAGCGCCCATTGTCTGTCCTGACTGTTATTGTCTTTGTTATTTTATCATGCGGCAATTGGTTGTTCTTTGATAGCGTAATTAAAAATCCAAATATAAGTGTTATTGCTCCTGTGGCGAGCACCATTAAATCGAAAATGCTATCAATAAACTCACCGGCAGGCTCTCTTAATCCGTAAGCCAACCCTAGTGCAATACATACTGTCACAAACCATATTACAACCCTATCGAGTGCTTTTTTGGTCAATGTGGCTACTCCAGTTTCTACCGAGACGACTCTCATATTCATTAATCTATGCCCATATGATGTTCCATCTCTTAAATATGATTTAGCGTTTTTATATAAAAAAAACAAATTAGCAACTGGAATCATGTATAACAAAATGTTAAGTGTAAAAATAGCGAGCCGCTCAAGTGTGGTTGCGTGTGCAGAATACACTACTATTTTCGTGTCATTCTGAATGATTTCATTGTCTCTTAGTGTTGTCATAGACATATTATTACATAAATGCTTTCATGTAATCTGGTACTTCTAATCCTGTTTCAGGGTCAATTGTTGATTCTGGATTATCAACCTTAGTCACGTCAGTATCACTATTAACATTAGAAGTTTCATTATCAAAAGGATTCGTAGGTTTGTACTCTGACTCATTTGGATTAATATCTTGGACTGTATTAAAATCAACTGGTGCAGTGCTCGTTTTGCCGACTGAGGCAGATTGTTGAACTGATAAGTTTTCTGCTACTGGCTGCATTGTCGGCACAACCGGTAAAGCTTCGACTATTACACTACTGTGTTCTTTTTGTAAACTTTTCTGTGGCATCTCAAATTGCCAATCATATTTTCGTACATGGTCTGACATATTATTTTTTTTCAACAACAAATCTTGCCCAATTAAATACAATTACCACACAAGATAATGCCACTAAATACACAATCATTTGGTTCCAAAATGAAGGTAACACCATTACAAAATAAGCATCAATAGTGTATTGAACATTTTTTACAAAACATACCACCAAGAAGAACCATGATGTAAGCGCTAATGGAATCGTAAAAGATAAACATGTTTTATTATAATACGTCCCTATTGCTACATAAGTAAGTGCAATTATAAGTAAGTACACAGGTAACCCCAAATGTGACGAAAATAAATCTAAAGCAGAAACATCTTGCCCGAGATTCTTTGCAAAAGTTGTAAGATAAAAAATTTCTAAAGTCTTAGACAACAATAGGACTATTGTTGAAATTCTTATTACAAAATAGAGAGGGTTAATGTACAAATATTTAGTTTGTAAATCTATATTATCTTTTCTCTCTCCAGTCCTGGTCCAAAAAAAGAATATTACGGACATAAACGCTGACCCTGCACCAAGTATTAGCGCGAACCATGTTCCGTATAACCAGATTGCAAAACAAATTGTAGTTACTATTTCCATAATACTTCTTATAGTTCGTCTATGTCCGCTTCAGGACCTTCGTTATTAATTTGAAAATTCTCTCTGAGTGATTGTTCGATACGAAATTGATCTATTAGTTCTGATACCTCTGTCATTTGATTCATCTGTAGCGCTACTTGGCAGTATTCATAAAACGACAGGTAGCTAGAAAATTCTGACTTTTTATACGCTGTCAGTACTTCAAACATTATTGGATTTTCTGTAAATTTTTTCATTATTAACCTTTCATTACTTTCATCATCTCGCCTTGGTGTTCACGCATTACTTTCATGCTTGCTGCCATTTGGTTACCACCATTTTTTGCTTGTTCTTCTTTTATTTTATTAGCAATTTTTTCAAAAAATTCAGGATTATTTTTGATTGCATTCATTAACATTTCTCTTTGTGCTGGGGGTACTTGCGCCAACTGTTTCTCAAGCATTTTTTCAACTGCTTTATCTTTGATGCCACCCATTATTCCCTTTTTCTTGATAGGTGTTGCGGTAGTTTGTACAACTTGCTGTACTGTCGAATCTTTTTTTGTTTCATCTTGCTTTTTAGCAAATGGATTTAATTTATTTAACATATCCTTATTTTAACAAAAAAATAGAATTTTTTCAGTAATCAAATACCCAGCTATGCACCGGGTATTTGATTTATTACTAACAACTAATCAGAAATGTCTTTTAATTCCTTAAAGAAGAACTGTTACCTTGTCTAATGTTGCTTCTATAAAACCATTTGTTACCTGTAATGATTCTGTAGATTTATCAGATTTTTTTATTGTTATTTCTCCTGATTTTAGTGATGTTAAAATTGTTTCGTGCTTTGCAAGAATAGTTAACTCACCTGCAGAACCAGGAACCGTAAGTGAGATTACATCTCCAGAGAAAACTGTTTCATTTATTCTTAATACTTGCAATGGAAAAGTATTCATAATTATTTCTTATTTTTTAGTATTAGTCGCATCAACAGCACAATCATTCGTGCCAAAAATATTCCAGCAAAAAACATAATGAATATACTAGCCAAAGACTTTTGCCCCAACATCGTCAAAATAAAACCCAATACCCAACACGCTAACAAGAACACAACTAAACTTGAGATAAGTGCCACCACAAAAGATTTAAAATCAAGTGTTTTCTTGTAGTCAAATAAAGAAATAATTGTTTTCATAATAAATTAAATTAGTTTTATAATGCCCCTTTCATGTAAAATTCATCTTCTGATTTATCGTCGTGTTTTCCATCGATAATTTCTGCAAACGAACGTACTGTGTCTTCAAGTTTTACGTACTCCCCTGAAATCCCTGTGAATATTTCACCCACAAAGAATGGTTGTGACATAAATTTTTCAATCTTACGAGCTCTGTACACTGCCTGTTTATCTTCTTCTGATAATTCTTCGATACCCAAAATCGCAATAATATCCTGCAGATCCTTGTACTTTTGTAATAACTGTTTTACCGCCATAGCAACTCGATAATGTTCTTCACCTACAACGTCAGGTGTTAGTGCTGTAGAAGAAGAATCTAATGGGTCAATAGCTGGAAAAATAGCCTTCTGAGCCAAATTACGTGACAATGATACGGTTGAATCCAAGTGTGCAAAAGTCGTCGCAGGGGCAGGGTCAGTAAAGTCATCAGCAGGAACATATACTGCTTGAATTGATGTGATTGAACCGTCTTTCGTGGAAGTAATCCGTTCTTGTAGTGACCCCATTTCTTCTGCTAGTGTTGGTTGGTAACCCACTGCAGATGGCACTCGTCCCAATAACGCTGATACTTCTGACCCGGCTTGAACGAAACGGAATACATTATCCATAAAGAACAAAACGTCTTTTTTCTGAACATCTCGAAAATATTCTGCCATTGTTAATCCAGTCAACGCTACTCGTGCCCGTGCACCAGGAACCTCGTTCATTTGACCAAATACTAATGCTGTCTTATCAATTACCCCTGAATCTGTCATCTCGGCATACAAATCGTTACCTTCTCGTACACGCTCTCCAACCCCAGCAAAGACTGAATAACCACCGTGCTCTGATGCAATATTATTTATCAATTCTTGAATCAAGACAGTTTTTCCTACCCCTGCTCCTCCGAACAAACCTACCTTTCCCCCTTTGATAAAAGGGATTAGTAAATCTACTGCTTTAATTCCTGTCTCAAAAATTTCTACTTCAGTTGTTTGTTGGTCAAAAGTTGGAGCAGAACGGTGAATACCCCATCGTTCAACATCATCAGAAATTTGTTCTTTACCATCAACTGTGTCTCCCATGACGTTAAACAGCCGTCCTAGAGACTTATCTCCAACAGGTACTGAAATTGCAGCTCCTGTATCAGATACAGAATCCCCTTTTGCTAAACCGTCTGTTCCTTGCATTGCGATACACCGAACCCTATCCATTCCGATATGTGTTGCAACTTCTAAATATACTGTTGGATCAGTATTTTCTATCTTAAGTGCATTTTTAATTTCGGGTAACCCTCCTGTAAAGTGGACATCGACAACCACACCTACTATTTTTACTATTGTTCCTTGTTTCATATTTATATTATTATTCTACTACTACCACAGCGATATCTTCAATGTTTGCAGGCATACTTCTTCTCCAAAATGGAGAAATAGCTACGTCTTGCATTTGAACTAATTCCAAACCGCCAATAAGCCCACTTGTGATATGTGATTTTAGTTTCCCTGCCACTGCTTGTTTGATAGCATCTGTATCAACGGGAGTTCTGAACTGTACATTCCCAACGACCGTAAACGTAAACGATTCAACTAATTTTGGATCAAACTCTTCTTCAATTTCCATTGTTAATTGATTAATATTATCAATAACAATCGCAGTACCAGACTTGTAGTCCTCAATTAATTGCGAGGCTAAGAAACTTTCAAACATTTCTTTTTTAAACACAACTGAGTCTAAAGTTGCCCGTGCCTCTAAATCAATACCTCCTTTTGCTTCGTTCGGTTTTTCAACAAATTCAACTTCTGAAATTTCAATATAATCTTTATTAACAATGTAATTGTCTGGTAATGACGCAGCAAAGTCTTTTTCTAAATCTTGTTCAATTTTTGCTCGTAATTTAATTTTCGCTTCATTGATATCATCTATAGTAGGTACCCGGATAACCCCAGAGAAACCCCCTTCTAGTGGTTCAGTTTGTCGCGCAAAGACCCTGTCAAAACTTGGGTCATTTTGTTCTTTAAGTGCGGGCAATGTAAACGCAAATCCTGCTTCAGAATTATATTTTTCCCCAGGATTTTCTGCAACAACCACTACTTCTGTTGACCCTGGATTACCTACTGTTCCTTTTGGAAGAGTGAACCTTTTGAACGCACGGAACACAAGACCGTCTTCAGTCTGAAAACGTGTATTCTTAATATACGTCTTTTCACTTGAATCTGTATTGTACACAGTAATGGTACCGGTTGTTTTTGTTTGTTTATTTTCTTCTGTTGATCCTTCTATGTACAATGATTCTGTTTTTTTGTATGGGTTAACTCGGATAAATTCGATTTGTCCTTCGGTTGGGCTAATTGAGGCATTAAATTCTTTCCCTGCAACGGTAACTTGTTGTTGTGTTGATTTAACGACTACTTCTCCTGAGTGGAAAAAGTAAGAATATAGTCCAATCAACAACAAAATTACTACTAATGCTCCAATTATTTTAGAACCGGAACGTTTGTTTTTACGTTTCATATTTGACCAATTGTCAAAATTATCCCCTCTTTTATCTTGAAGGTCTAATGTGTTACCACTCACACTATCAGCTGGTAGTGGTATATCTCGCAGCGATCCTTTTTTTTCAGTTCCAAATACTTTTTCAGTCATAGATTGTGTTGATTAATTCCAATCATAATACCATGCAACGAGTACAAAAAAAAGACTTCTTTATTGGATAAATTAGTAAAAAATTTTTTTATACAAAAAAATTATGCAAGAAAATTGACTACAGCTGTTGTAGAATTATTGAGAGGTTGGTCAATATCGGTAATCATTTGTGGTACTAATTTTACCTGTATTGCACGTAAATGTTTCATTGTATTAATATTTTTGACTAGTGCCTGTGTTACCTCATGGTCACTTACAACATATAAATCCTTGGGTGCCTCTATACCATAAGTCTCAGAGATACGATTAATAACATCCTTTAATGTTTTGTATTCAACTTGAAAAACATCTTGCATTATTTTTAAATTATGGGAATCAAGATGTCCACGATTGTACGCACGCACCATCGATATATACTGATCAGGTGTTAGTACGACACCTGTATCTATCGCGTTTTTTTGCATTGTGTTACAGCCCACATTGATTGTCTCTGTTCCAATCAACTGGTTATTATTATAAACAACAAAAACAGTTGTTGCTCCCTGAATATGGGCAACCGTGTATGAACCATTTGGATTATATTTTTTTTCGAAATCAGAATACAAGGCACTTTCAATAGGTTTAAAGTTAATATCGTCAGTAGTTACATTGAATTGACTAGTGAGTAATTGAAACAGTGTCTCCATAAAATCAAAACGCATGTAAATGTCTAAAAAAGACACCTGTAATTCTTTTACCCGAGAATCAAACACTAAATCCAAAGATGTGTGGTAACCGTTAGCGTGGACAGACCCAATAACTGTGTCTAGTCTATCTGTTCCTTGTGGGATTGTTTTTTCTAGTAACGAACTTATTAAGTCTTGGTTTATTGTTTCAGCACCAGCATTATCATGTAGTTCAATACTGTGTTTTATTTTTGAAAACGGTTGACCTACAAAAACATGTATTTTTTGTATTTTTTGATGGTCTTTAAGTAAATCATCAATTTGAAATAATTTATGCGATACCAGAACTATTTCTTCGGTGACTTCTTTTAATAATGTGAAAGCGACCTCGAACAGTTCATCTGGAGTGTATTTTTCCATTGTTCTTATTTCACGAGAAATATGAGAAAGTACTCGGCTTTCTTTTTCTCCACCAAAATAGACCATTGTTACAGAGACTCCAGCTGAATCAAAATTAATTATCATCTCTGTACTTCGTCCATCAATTTTTTTAAATAGTGCGTGTGAAAGAATCATTAATTTAGTATACAACTGTTCTTTAATTTTTAAGATACCATTGTCCACAAATTGACATATCTACTATCATGGGTGTAAAGTATATAAATGCGATGACTTACTCGCATTCGAGCCGAGATTTCTAGATGGATTCTCATTTACAAAAAGTAACCAACAGGGGCGTAACGATGACAATTTCAATATCTGGACAAACACTTGGGTGCGCATGTGCCACAAGAAAAACACTAATTGATTCAGGTGATGTTATCTGGATCAGCCCACAAGGAGGTATTCGTATTGCACGGGCAACATACGAAACTCCGTTTGGTCAAGTTGTAGGATTGCGCTACAAGACACTCTTGCACGGTCGGTGCTTCGAATGGATTGGAGACCAGGTCCGATATATTGGGAATAGAGCTTGCGTGATTGTCAAACGTCTTTCTGACAGCACTTTCTGGTTTTGTGACTTGATTAACGGAATTCTTTTTCATCCACCTCAAAGTGCTGAACGGAACTTGCGTCATGAAATTATGCAGACGACGAGAACTAGTGCTGCGAAAGCAAGTGCGCTAATACTCTAAGACATCGTAGATTTGGGCGGGATATTTTTCCCCGCCCGGTCGACGGTTTTTTTTTATTCTCATTTTTATTTATTATGTGCGATAATGCTGTACATGAAAGAAATCACCGAATCCCCTATTACTTATCCATTGCGTCTTAATCGGCACATGTATTTAGAAAAAATTTGTTCCCGACGAGAAGCTGACCGATTGATTGAAGCAGGAAAAGTTACTGTTAATGGCAAAAAAGCAGTCATGGGTCAAAAAGTTATCCAAACTGACGTGGTTGCCCTGGATAAGTCAGTTAAAAAGAAACAAGAAAAAAAAGTATATGTTGCATTTAATAAACCCGTAGGTGTTGTCTCTCACAATCCTCAGATGGGAGAAAAATCAGCCGAACAATTTTTACAACATATTCCAGAAAAATTATCTCCACTTGGACGACTTGATAAGGCGTCACATGGTTTAATGTTATTTTCTAACGATGGAACGATTGTAGATAAATTACTTAATCCAAAATACGAACACGAAAAAGAATACGTAGTGGAAGTTGATAAACGTATCGATAAAATATTTCTAACAAAAATGGAACAAGGTGTCGATATCGAAGGGTATAAAACAAAACCTGCTAAAATTTCAAAACTTGATCCACGTAAATTCAGACTTATTCTAACCGAAGGAAAAAAACACCAGATTCGCCGTATGGCCGCAGCACTCGGATATCAGATCGTTAATTTAAAACGAGAACGAGTACAAAATATCCGATTAGGAAAACTAAAACAAGGTGCTTACCGTGAGATAACAGGACTAGAGTTACTTGATTTTCTTAAATCAATCAATCACTAAAACAAAAAACCACATTGCGTGGTTTTTTGTTTACAAAGAAAAATTATCTAATCTATAAGGGTCTCCTTGAGGATACTTTTCTGTCACTCCTGGACCTGTTGGGCTATTATTAGCTAAATTTCCACCACCTAGTCCCCCCATTGTTGCTTGGGCAGTAGGTTGTTCGTCTGGACTTGGCTGCAGGTCAGGTGTCGTATTTGCAATTGTGTTTGGATTAAAATCATCACCTGCAACTGACACAGCATCATAATTCATTTCGTTTTCATTATTTTTTGGAACAAAATCATCTGATGATCCAAAGACCGAATCAATTACCGCACCAGATTCTGACCGTACTGGATCAGAAAGAATATGGTCTTCTGTGACTGGATTTACTACATTGGCCTGTTCATCAGGTTTTCTAAATTCAGGTTCGTGTAATTCCATATCACCCAAGTCTAAATGTTTTGGTTCATTGGTTTTGATAAGATGATTTTCTTCTGTTTCATTACCTGTAACGACAGCGCCCGCAAGTGCGTCAATCTCTGCTTGTATTTCTGCTGCACGATTAGATTGCATAGGTGCTGGATTCACTGTCTGGTTCATTCCAATTCCTCGGTCAATTGATTCTGTTTTGTGTGCACTCTGAGTAATAATATCGCGGTGTGCTAGTGATTCATCTAACACTAATTCGCGCGCTTGTGGTGTAATCGTAAACCCATCATCAAATTTTGTTGAATTCTTGGTATCGGTAGTATTGTTTGAAGTCGTGGAAATTAGTTCTGAAGTTGTTCCAACCAAATCAATGGTATCTGTTGATGATACTTGTTCAATAGCAACTTGGCTTTCCTCTACTTTCTCTTCTACTCGTAATTGTTCTCCTAAAACATCATCAGATACAACAGGTGACTCTTCAGTGACCTCTAATTCTTCTTTGGGAATAATGTACTCATTGAGTATTACAGGTTCGTCGTAGGTCTCTGTTGGTGTAGCAGTATTTTCTGTAACCTCTGTCGCTTCTTCTTTTTTGGTTTCAAACACTTCTTGAGTTACCTGTACTTCATTATTATTACTCATGGTAGTTGGGTTCTCTGTTACTGTTTCTTTGGGTGTACCTGCTATTGCTTCGTTGTCATATTTTTCAATATTCATCTGTGCGACACTATCTGCCATACCAGATGTTCCCACCATAGACAAAAGTTTCTTCAAATCATCACGTGAAAAGAAATCGATAGTTAATTTTCCACCTTTTTCTTTTTTATCAATTGATACCTGCGTACCAAGTGATTTAGATAATTCTTGCTGTAAGCTTTCCATTTCAGGGTCGAGCACCGACTGGTTTGGATTGTATCTATTGGTCTTTCGTTTTCCTGTTAACTCTCGTGCAGTTTTTTCGGCATCACGAACAGTAAGTCCCTTGGCTTTAATTTCATTGAATAAAACCTGTAATTCATCTGGCTTATCTTTTAATGTCAAAAGCGGTCGCGTGTGTCCCTCTGAAATATCACCACCAGATAATCCATCTAAAACGTTTTCTGGTAACGCCAACAATCGAAGCGCATTTGTCACATATTCTCGGGACTTACCTAATTTATCAGCAATTTCTGCATGTTTCATTCCGAACTCATCAGCCAAGCGAGCAAATGAACGTGCTTTATCAACTGGATTTAAATCTTCACGCTGTAGGTTTTCTAAAATAGATAATTCAAAACGTTCTTGTTCTGTTTCTTCTGCTTCTCGAACAATAGCTGGAATACTGGCCATTCCTGCAACGATGGACGCACGCCATCGTCGCTCTCCAGCAATAATTTCGTAACGTGTTGTGATTCCACCATCGGCAGTTTGTGATTCTCGACGTACCACAGTGATTGGCTGCATCACCCCATATCGTCGAATTGATTCTGCTAAATCATTCAATGATTCTTGCGAAAAATGTTTTCGAGGCTGGTCAGGATTTGGGTCAATTTTTTCAATTTCGATATTGAATACAGAAGTAATTGCTTTAAGTTCACTCATAATTTTTATATTGTAACATGCAGGTCGATTAGGTAATTATGATATTATCTACATATGTCACAATCTAAACCTATCAATATATTTAAAACAATATTTATTGGACTATTAAGTTTCATGCTCTTTTTTATAATATGTCTCACAGCATCCAATCAGTGGTTCTGGAAACCATGGCTTGAATATGGTAAGTCACAGTGCGATATAGAATTTGCAGTTGACGATTGCGAATATTTTGGCATAGGAGATCCACTATGGGGCATGGACTATTTATTTGTTTCACCACAAAGTAAAAAAATAATTGTATTTAAGGGTGGGTATTCACCAGCAATAATGTATTTTGGTCGGTTCAATATTCAAACCTGGAATTATGATATACCTAATTATGAAATAGAAAGATATAATTATCATTACAATAACGAAAATATTATGTCAAAATTAATTTCGAGTTTTTTCTTAAGTATTCGAACAATAATACTTGCTTCTCCTTTTATGATAATTCTTATCTTATTGCTTCTATCTATAAATAAAATCTTTTACAAAAGATACTCATAGCTTCTTTATTCACCCAAGATAAAGTCCTCCAAATAATTAAAACAATATGGTGACGTCACCCTTCCCATCCACATACTTGAAGAAGGTGATCTTGTTTTTGTAGAGAAGTAAATTATAATTAATACGAAACAAAAAACACCCAATAGGTGTTTTTTGTTTCTTTGAGCCACTTATCAGATTCGGTGTCATGTCAGTAAATGTCACTTACGCTCATTAACTGCATCCTACCCGGCCTCGGCTACTGATTGACGATTCAGACCGAGTCAATCAGTTATGTCTCCGGCTTTCGAATCTGAACAAAACTGCATAAATGCAGCTTCTCAAGTGTCATATTCAAAAATCCCTTTACGGGGATTTTTTCATGAGCCACTTGTCAGATTCGAACTGACGACCTACGGTTTACAAAACCGTTGCTCTACCAACTGAGCTAAAGTGGCGTGCCGAGGGGGGGAATCGAACCCCCACTCCCGAAGGAACACGATTTTGAGTCGTGCGCGTCTACCAATTCCGCCACCTCGGCGTGAAGTACGCTTTGGTGGTTTACAAGAATAAATTAGTGACTATTGTTTAGTGACGCGCCAAACGTCTACCTCTTTAATTAATTCTTGCACCACCTCGGCGAGAGTAACGCGGACTCGTAAACGCTTAACCTCGAATGCAGGTATTCTAGCAAAATATACTCACTCTGCAATGCGTATTCTCTACATTGCGTTGTGACTATTCCATGATTGCGGATAGTCCCAATTATGTCCGTACATATACCCCATCAACAGACCATGTTTTTGTGCTTCATGTTCTAATATCTGGAATAACATCTCTCCTGTTGCATCATCTGTTGGATTTTCTCTGGCATATTTTAAAATACTTTCAGAAGACTCATGGAGTGTTTTCATTATTTGAAATTTGTTTGACGTATTATTAAGTAATTCGGTTTTAGTAAATTTTTCGCTTCCGAATAAATCTAGCAGTACATTTTCTCTAAACATAATAATACTCCATAATTGCTCGCCAAACGTTTTTGAATTAGCAGGTACTATGTCATTAGAATACAGTGACTCATCTACACTGTATGCAATGTCAGTTGTTAGGCTAAATAGTAATTCCAAACGTGCAATTAAAATATATTTCATAAATACTATTATAGCAAAAAGAAAAGCCGCGATGTCTCCATCGCGGACTCTGCTGCGCAACCTAAGCTGCTCGTACTGACAAGGTATTACTGCCCTCCATCAACGATGCCCATTCAGAGTGTTTTTCAAGTCTTGCGTAGTCCGTTTCCGTCAACGAGGGCATTCTTTCGTCGATGGCCAACATGACACCATTGTATTCATTGTCACCAGCCTCATCAGTTTTTTGCCATAAATCCATTATGGCCAATATACGTAAGATGAAAAAATGGTTTAGTTCCGGATCCGGCGCAAGTGTCAAAAATTCGGCAGCTTGGGTTAAGGAATTTGAATCTGCTGCATATTTTTGATATGCCAATGCCTGAGTATCAAAGTCTAATGCGTCACCCTTCATGTCGTGTTCCTTTCAAGAGAAAATTTAAAGTTCAGTTTGTTAGCAATATGCCAACACTTGACGATTATATTAATATATTGTAAATATTTTGCAAATATTATTATACTAATTCTCGTTTGGATTAAGATCAAGTAAGTCTATTTCTGATTGAATCTTGTCAGAATAATTAACAACTATTGGCTTATCAATACTATCTATATGTAGTTCATACAAGCCTTCTTTATTTAAATGTTGTTGTGCAACAACATCGGTAGTGCAGCTACTGCGGATACGACACCGTACCAACTCAATAATTATTGTATCATTATTTCTTTCAATTTGTGCCCCACCTAAATAAAAGGCACTCTCAAGTAATGGTCGAACTACTACCACTGTGCTTTTAGTATCATGTGGTTCTAGATATATTTCTTCTATCATATCTGAAGGATATAGACTGTCGTCGGCTATTTTTTTTATTACATATACATATACCAAGTAAAATGCTATACCAACAAGTGCAATAATTAGTATTACTATAAACTTATTCATAATAAAATTATAACACAGTATAACTGCATCGCAATAAAACGTTACAAAACAAAAAGACCAAGCTGGTCTTTTTGTTTTGTTGGTTCAAAATAAATAATTATTCTTCTCCTACTCCGTATCGTGTAAATCCAGACAGTTTTGCGTCTCCGATGATTTGCGCAATAGTTTGTGATGGGTCCATAATGTACCCTTGTTCTAAAAATACTCGCTCTTTAAAGTATGCTCCAATTTTTCCTTCTAGGATTTTTTCTTGCATTTCTGCTGGTTTGTCAGTTACTTCTTCTGCTAGTACTTCTTTTGCTTTTGTCATTTCCTCTTCAGTAATGTCGTCTTTTGACATATACCGTGGATTTTGTGCTGCAACGTGCATAGCAAGCCCTTTTGCAAGGTCAGCTGCGACATCGCCATCAAATTCAACAACAGAACCAATAGATTTATTACTGTGCACGTATGCTCCAGAACCATCTTTGAATTTATAAGAACGCAACAAGCTTGTTCGTTCTCCAAATTTTTGTGTTGCTTCCGCAGTTACCGCATCAATTTCTTCTGTTGGTGTGTCGTTAGCGACCATTGTAGCTAACTGGTTAGCTACTGCTTGGAATTCTTCGTTGTTTGCAACGAAATCAGTTTCACATGCGTATTCAACTAATACGTTGTCTGCGATTGCAATGACTCCCGCACCGAATTCTCGGTCACCTTTTTTAGCTGCGATTTCTCCTGATTTTTTTGTCAGGTTAATCAATGCTTTTTCCATGTCTCCTTCTGCTTCTTCTAATGCTTTTTTACATTGCATTATTGAAACACCTGTCTTTGTTCGTAATTCTTTTACTAATTCTAATGAAATTTCTGTCATAGTTTCTATATTTCAGGGTTAGGCCCCTATTACATTAATAAATTATGCCTTGACCGCTTTTTTAAGCACTGTAATCAATAACTCGATTGATGCAGATGAACTATCGTTTCCAGGTACAATGTGTGCGATACCTGTTACGTTACAGTCAGATGATGCAATCGCAATAACAGGAATATTTTTATCTTGTGCTTCTTTTACGGCCACCTCTTCTTCTTTTGGATCAACAACGATTAGTGCTTTTGGCATTTCTTTCATTCCTAACAATCCAGAATAATATTTTTCTAGTTTGTTAATTTCTCGGTCCATTTTTAATTGTTCTTTTTTAGTGTATTTTGAAAAATCACCACGTTCTCGTTCTGCAGTCATTCGTTCAAGTTTTGCAACTCGTTTTGAAATTTCTGACCAGTTTGTCAATGTTCCCCCAATCCATCGTGTAGTCACGTATGGCATATGAGTTTCAATTGCTGCGTTTTTTACAATTGTACGAGCTTCATTTTTACTACCACAGAAAATTACTTTTCCTGTTTTAGCAACTTCTGATAAAAAGGTGGTGATTTGATCTAATTGTTCTTGGGTTTTATCCAAGTCAAAAATCGATACACCGTTCTTAAGACCGTATACATACGGTGCCATAGACGGATGAGCAGTTCTTTTTGAGTACCCAAAATGTACTCCTGCCTCGATCATAGCCTGTTTAGAATCTTTGGATTCAGTCATAGTGTTCTTTAGACATTATGTTGTTAATATGTTGTTATCTCAAACAACTTACAAATGAATGTAATGCCAGACATCATACCAGAATATGTTCTTTTTACAACAAAAAACACCAATTGGTGCTTTTTGTACAACAGTCTCATGAACACGTGTTCCTAGAATGCGATAGTCGATGAATAGAATAACTTTACTAGTCTTCTTTTTTTTCTTCTTCAGTTGAGATTTCTTCAGTAGCTGGTTCTCCAGTTACTTCTTCTGCTGGAGTCTCTACGACTTCTTCGGCAACTGGTTCTTCAGTTACTTCTTCTGCAGGTGCAGCTTCAGCTTTTTCTTCTGCTTCTTTAGCTTCTTTTGCAGCCTCTGCATCAGCGACAGCTTTTTCTTCTGCTTCTTTAGCAGCAGCAATTGCTTCTTCGTCAATAACTGGTGATTTTAATGGAAGTGGGTTTACTTTTTTTCCATCGATAACTCCTTGAGTAACAAGAATATTATGAAGAGTATCAGTTACCTGTGCTCCGTTAGCAATGTGCATTTTAATTTTTTCAACATCATTAATTGTTGTAGTTTTTCGGATTGCGTCATAGTGACCCAATACATCTACGTGTTTGTTGGATTTTGGTCCAGTTCGGCTGTTTGTTGCCACCATTCGGTATGAAGGGTCGTGTTTTCGCCCTATTCGTTGTAATCGTAAAGTTAACATGGCGAGCATTATACCGATACATTCACACTTTTGCAAGAGACTTTATTCAAAAAAGGCCGCACCATTTTAAATGCGCGGCCTCATCTATTGTGTCTTTTCTGTTATTGATAAAATTCAATCACCAAAGTTCCAATAACCGGGTCACTAATTTTTACTTCTTCCTCTTGTGTTGAAAAAATTTCAAGAACGTGTGTGCGTATTATTGCACGTATTCCTTGAGCAATCGACATATCTGTTACTTTTATTTTTAAATCATAACTAACGATATCACGCCCCTTAAAAGAAGGTCCGATAAGAATTTCAAATGCCATTCCTTCTGAAATACCTGGAACCTTAAATATCGCTTCAGATATGCGCATTATTAAATTCCCCACGTCACCTATAATACCCATCTTTGAGAAGATAACTGTATTGACTGATTTTTCACCTGTATGAGTAGACATGGTTGAACTCCAAAAATTACATTTAAGTAATTAAACCACACAAATTTATTTACACAACTTTTTGACACCTTCTACTAAGATTAAGTTTATCAAGCCAAAGATAAACACAACAACAAATCCAGTAAATGACAGCAGTTCTAAATGTAAGATATCTCGCAAGAACGGAGTTAGTAATGCAATGACAAGTAACAAAAATGATATTAAAGATGCAATTATTAAATACATATTTGAAAATAATTTTACACGCCAAATTGGGTTATAAAGCGACTTGAGTGCAAGCCCCAAAAATACATTATCTACCGATAGTGCTGCAAACATAAACGTTTGCAACAGTGTTCCTGTTACTCCCCACCACAACAGCAAAAAATAAAATCCAAGTAATGCCAGTCCATTTGTTATTCCGATACCAATAACTATGTTTCTTGTGTGTGTACCCAATAACCCTCCTTTATCTTCATGGTGAGTTTCAGGTTCATCGGGTTCAAATAAAAATCCAAAATTCATTAACCCTTCTTCAATAATATTTGCCCATAATATCTGAGTTGGATAAAACGGAATAGGGCCAGAAGCCAACATCGAACCCAATAGTGTCACGACAATAGAAAAAGACGTCGACAACAAATATACGATAGTCTTTTTTAAATTAGAAATCATCCGTCGACCTTCTGCAATTGCAAATGCAATAGTATCGAAACTGTTATCAACAAGAACTAAATCTGCTGCTTCCTTGGCAACTTCTGTTGCAGATGACAACGAGATACCAATTGTTGCTTTTTGCAGTGCTGGAGCGTCGTTTACTCCGTCTCCTGTCATGGCTACGACTTCTCCCACGTCTTGTAACATTGTCGCTAGCCGTAATTTATGATCTGGTGTGACTCGTGCAAAAATACGCACGACACCTGACTTCATTACTTCAAGCAGATGTTCATCAGTGGCAGCCTCTATATCTTCTCCTGTGTAAACGGCTTCTTTTTCATCTGTAATAATTCCTGACTCAAGAGCTATCCTGTGGGCTGTTGTGGGACTGTCACCAGTGATCATTATTACTTGTGTTCCAGATTTACGCATATCTGCGATAACACTTGGTACACTTTCTCTTACTCGATCATAAAATGACACTACCCCACACAATACTAATCCATCTGGCACTGATGCTGTTTCGTCGTTATTCCATGCCCCTTCAAATACATCCTTGTTAACCCCGTCTCGCATACAGACCGCCAGTAATCGTCGTCCCTGTTTAGATTGTTCTTCAACCAATGTATTAAAATAGTCCCGATCCGTATCAGTGATTTCTTTTGTTTTTCCGTTGACCCATATATACTGTGCAGAATTTATTAACACATCTGGTGCTCCTTTGACAAACATTCCAAATCCAGAATCGGTCTTGCGAAGTGATGCAAAAAATTTATATGCCGAATCAAAAGGAATGGTATCGACCACTTCGTGTTCTTCATCAGTATATGCAAATTGTTCTGATGTTCGATACACATTCTTATTGATAGCGGTATCCATCTCGTCACCAACAAATCGTTTTGACGTTAGGTCGTAAAATGTATCGGTTGCAAGACCCGATACTATTTGTAACTGTTCTTTATCGTTGTCGTGTTTTGTAATCCAATCGTGCACCTTCATTTCTCCAAATGTTAATGTCCCTGTTTTGTCTGTCAAAATGTACGTTGCAGAACCAAGCGTTTCCGCCGAACTAAGGTTCTTAATTAATCCCCCCTGATTCATTATCGAACGTGCTCCGAATGCCAATACTACAGTCACAGCCGACAATAATCCCTCTGGCACAGCTGATACACCTACTGCTACGGCAAGTAACAATGTGGTGTAGAAATCACCGCCCTGATACAGCCCCACAATCATCACGAATACCAACGCTACCCCTGTTGCGATACCAAGTGCTGTCGCAATACGTTTCATATTACGCTGAATTGGTGACAGGTCTTTTTCAATAGAAGATAATTTATCTGCTATTATCCCAAATTGGGTATTAAATCCTATTGCAGACACTACCGCGGTGGCAGTACCCGTAATGACAACCGACCCCATAAAAATCATATTGTTACGGTCAAAAGCACGTTGCTCATCGTTCTCTACAGTGTCTTTCTTAACTACCTCTGATTCTCCAGTGAACATTACCTGATTGACCGATAATCTGTTTGCGCTTATTACTCGCGCATCGGCCGGAATATAATCGCCAGATTTCACCGCAATAATATCACCTGGTACCAGTGACTCCGTTGGGACTACTTGTTCGATTCCTGCGCGTAACACTACTGCTGTATGTGATTTTTTTCGGGCCAACGCGTTAAATGCATCTCCTGCCTTTCGTTCTTGGTATAACGATATTGCTACGTTGATAATAGTTGCAACTAAAATCACTCCCGCATCTACGTATTCTTGCAATACAATAGTGAGACCAAATGCAACTAACAAAATAACAGCAAGCGGGTTCAATAGTTGTTTTATTATGTCTTTGACTAACGATGATTTTACCTCGGATACTATATTGTTTTCTCCAAACTCCTTTTGTCTTTTTAGAACTTGACTATCCTTGAGTCCAAACTCTAAATCAGACTTCATTAATACAATTGCATCGCTCGTGTTTACCTTGTGTATGGTTTCAGACTTAAATTTCATATCCATATTGTAACAAATATATAATTTGAATATTTATTTTATACAAATAAATATGGTATAACTAAATAAGGAGGACTTAATTAATGGAACGGATAAATCTTTTTACAGAAAACAATCCCTTACTGACTTGGATTGTCTTTGCTGTCATACTTTTTTTGTGTGGTTTTGTGTTATGTTACCTCGTTAACGCCCTTGAAAAATGGTTAGACACGAGAAAACCACATCGCATCTATCACAATCCTGATGGTACTAAAAATTCTGACACATTGGGTCGAAGCTAACCCCTTAATCGAAAGGATATCTAATGCCCGTAATATTTTATGTTTTGGTAATCGGTACGCTTATCGCTTGCCTCTCGCTCCCCATCTGCGTCATCATTGAAGACAAACGTGCATGAGCCAATTATGCAAACAAAAAGGTCCGCAACATACCAGTTGCGGGCTTTTTCTCATTAACTGAATAATTCTAACTGTGACAACCATTCTTTTTCAAAATCTTTGGGTACCACTGCACCCACTGCGATGTAACCTATGTCTTTTGTTTTTTTAGTTTTGTAGGCATCTAACATTTCTCGATCAGTATGTGCTTTGCGCATGATGTCAGAAAAATCAAATACCTGAACACCTGCTTTAATACATTTTGCGTAAAATTCAGCCATCTGTTTCTGATTACCGGACAAGTTAGCCATTGGGTATATTGAATCCGGATAATGTCTTACACCATCTTTATCAGGTAATGACGTTATCTCGAACATGTCTGTCTTGGTGAAACCACCAATCTCTATTCCCAACTGGCCAATTGCATTTACAGCAACACCATACCCAAGAGAAGAATCAGCAATGACAATAATTTTTTTAGACCTGTATTTTTCTTCTGCTTCTTTTTTGGATAATTCTTTTTTAATTGGTTTCATGATCGGAAAAAATATTGTCTCGCGCAGGTTATCTTGTTCAGTCAAAATAGCCACCAGTCGGTCAATTCCCATACCAAATCCAGTCATTGGTGGCATACCGTGCTCCATTGCAGTCAAGAAATCTTCGTCAACGTCCATTGCTTCTGCGTCTCCAGCGGCTTTTGCAGCTGCTTGAGATTCCAATAATTTTCTCTGCGCAACAGGGTCTACTAATTCTGTGTATTGATTAGTTATTTCTGCCCCCGCTATAACCAACTGACAGACAGATGCCGTTCCATCGATATTCTGTTGTGCTAACGGTTTTAAATTACCTGGATAATTTGTAACAAACGTTGGATTGATAATCTTGTTACGTGACGATTTTTTGAAAATAAAATCAAACAAATTAGCGTCACCTGTCTTTTTAGCATCTACCAGCGACATCCCCCACTCTTGTGCTTTTGCTACAATTTCTGGTCGACTTGCTTTTGTGATATCAATTTTTGCATTCTTTTTCAACAAATCTCTAAACTCGATTCGTTTCCATTTCCCCCCTAAATCAATTGTTACAGTTTTTCCTGCACTGTTTGTTGCTTTAAATTCAGTCTTGCCAGTTAATTTAGCGCAGCGTTTAATCATTTGTTCGGTCCAACGAATATTATCTTCGAGTGTATAGTACGCTGCATACCATTCAATCATGGTGAATTCTTGAATATGCGTGGGGTCTGATCCTTCGTTTCGGAAATTTTTACCAATTTCATAAATTGCACCATAACCCCCAGCCATGAGCATTTTATGTTGTGGCTCTAATGCGATTCGCAAAACCATAGAAATATCATAGTCATTATGATACGTATTAAATGTCTCAGCCATTGCTCCGCCAGCTTGTGTTTGCAATATTGGCGTTTCAATTTCTAAAAAATCTTTTTCATCTAGAAAACTTCGTATTTCTTTAATTACTTGCGATCGTAACACAAACCTGTCTGAGGTATCTTTGTTCATTAAAATATCCAAATACCGTTTTCGATATCGTGTTTCGTCATCTGATAATCCATAATGTTCGTCTGGTACTGGTAATAATGACTTAGTCAGCATTTTATATCCTGTGATAAACAACGATTTCTCTTTTGTTTTTGTTACCCCTAACTTACCTCTAAACTGCACAAAATCTCCTGCATCAAAATTTTTGGCAAAAAATTTCATCTTCTTTGCTCCTAAATCATCAACCCGCAATACCATTTGCATCTCACTTGTTCCGTCAAATAATTTAACAAACGATATTTTTCCCGCTCCCCTAATAGACATAATCCGACCACAGACATTAAATGGTCCGTTTTTTTTCTTTCTCTTTGTTGCTAAAAAATGTGTTCTAGCATCATATAATGTTACGTCTCTTTTTGCATTCAAAACATACGCATCTAACCCTGCGTCTTTGATGTTATTTATTTTTTGTAACCGCATGTTGCGAATTTCATCTTCTCTGCTCATAGGTATATTGTTATATTAGTCTGGAAATCATCACTGGTGTTTGTTCGTGTCCTTGCCCCATAGGGTTGTCAGCACATAACGCGATCGCTAACTGTTCTTGTTTTTTGTCTCTGGCGCCTAAAATATTTACTCCTATGTCATTTGCATCAACAATTATTACTTGTGTTTTCACCGTTGTTTCTTTTTCGATGGATTCTTCGATTTGTTTTGCAACAATACGAGGGTCGTTTGGTATAAGTGTTGCGTACTCATTATATGGTGGTAACGTGTTTGATGTTGGGCCATCTATTCCCCGCGCTCGTTCACCAGCAATTCGATAAAAATCACCTTTTCGTCCGAGTGTTCTTGTTACTGCTGCCACTACTGCTGCAGCATACAATCGTGGGGCGCCTACTTCTTGTACAGCTAACTGCATTGTTTCTGGCATTGCTAACCCGATACCAGCAGATGATTTATGAACAAACCCTGATAACAGTCTGGCGGTAAATCCTGGAGTGATATCAGATATTTTATACGCACGCTTTTGAGTAATTGCTACAACTGATTCGGCGATACATATCACGTCATCTGTTTGCATAAAATTATCAGCACCTCTGGTTGCATCTAAAATTTCTTTAACAATGTCAGTGTCTTCGTCGACTCGATTAGTACGAACCATGTGCCGAGAATATTCCATACCATCATGAGTAATCGTTTCTGCTTTGTTTGGATGAGTGGGTAAAATCATAAGTGTATTATAGATGACTTGTAACAAAGGAGCAATAAAATACTGTATATTTTACTTATACAATGTTTTTAGTATACTGACAAAAAGAAAGAAGGAACTTTATTATGTCACTACATGACCTACGAGATACAAACGACGATACTTTGTTCGAACTACGTGGAGGCGAATCCATGGACAGAGACGGCGCATCAAGAATTTCTGATGAAATCGCACACATGAGTGATGTTGACGTTCAAGACGAAATTGACGCGACCATTGACCAACATGGTTGATAACGATGACCCTTTGCTTGGTTTTATCATCTTGGGGACATGTTGGGTTATTGCCTGCTCGTGTCCGGTCATGATTACGCCTAAACGCATCACGATAGTGCCAGACCGTGAGATAGAAAAAATTCTTTCAGACGATGAAAGATAAAGGCCGCATCACACAGACATGCATGCGGCTTTTTCAATACAAAAAAAACACCTTGCGGTGCCTTGTTTGTTTATTGCACTTCAACAACTTTCCATTCAACTTTTTCACCATCTGGTGTCATAAAGTCAAAAAAGTCTCCTTCTGATTTTTCAAGCATTGCCTGAACTAATGGAGAATCAAACGACAACTTCCCTGCGCTTGGGTCTGCTTCTTCACGTCCCACAATTGAATAAGTCTGTTTTGCTGTGGAACCTTTTCTTGCAACAGTAACTTCAGCTCCAATCTCTACGATACTGTGCTTTCCTCCTTTAATTATTTTTGCTGTTTTTAACACTCCTCCGATATGACCAATTCGTTCTTCCATCACAGCCTGGTCTTCACGTGCTTGGTGATATTCAGCATTTTCTTTTAGGTCACCAAGTGATTTTGCAGAATCTAATTGTTCTGCCATTTCAGTTCTTCCGACGGTTGATAATTGCTCTAGTTCTATCTCTAGTTCCTTAAATTTTTCTTTTGTTAAGTATGTTTCTGTATCCATATTAGTGCTAGTTTAGCAAAAATACCTATAAATACTAGGTATGCTTATAATTATTCAAGCCAACCCTTTGCCTCTAGTCCTGCCCTTGCAGCAGCAGTCTCTGCTTTTTGCTTGCTTGGTCCAGACCCTTTTGCGATTTCTACATTATCCAGGTATAGCGCCATAACAAATTGCTTGTCATGGTCTGGTCCTTCGTGTGCCATCATTTCATAGTGTGGTGTAGTTTTTTCTTTTTCTTGGGCAATTTCTTGAAAAAATGATTTTGCGTCTTTGAATAATTTTTGTGAAATTATTTCATCAATTTTCCCATACAACTGTTTTGAAACAAATCCCTGCGCTGCTCCATATCCTTGGTCTAGGTATACGGCACCAACGAACGATTCAAACGTATTAGCTAAAATATGCATGCGTCCCTTGACCGTATCCATTCGTTCTCCTTTTGACATTTGCAAATAATTATCCATTTGTAGTTCACCAGCAGTTGCTGACAATGATTCAGTATTCACCAATGACGCGCGGTAGGCTGTCAGTATACCCTCGTCTTCGGTTGGAAATTTATGAAATAAAAAATCAGTAATGATTAATTCTAATACTGCATCACCCAAAAATTCTAGACGTTCGTTGTGTTCGTATCCCTTTCCGCGTTGTTCATTCAAAAACGACCGATGAATAAATGCTTTCGACAGCATTTCTTTGTCTGTAAAAATAATTCCTGTTTGTTCTTCAAACTGTTCTAGTTGTTTTATGTGTTCTTCCATAATTTAAATTTGTTTGTTTATTCTGTCACTGATTTCAGCGCTTTGAGTACCACTGGTTTAATATCATCATATGTCGTCATTTGTTCGAACTCGTCTAATGTAAACCATTTTGCATCGTCTAATCCATCGTTATCTTCTGCTAACTGCAATGGTACATATTCTGATTTAGCAACAAAATATGTTACTTGTTTGCGGACTTTTCCAAGCTTAGGATGCCGTGCAACATATTCGTTTTCTTGTAATTCAGATTCGATAACTATGTCAATTCCAATTTCATCGCGGATTGCTCGAACGCACGCCTGCTCTTTATCTTCGTCATCTTTTGCACCACCTTTTGACAATGTCCATTTTCCAAATATATCATGCACAAACGCTAACATGATATTCCCGTTTTCGTTTTCACTATAAATTACTGCTCCTGATTTTTTCATAACAGGATATTGTTCTGGATCATCTTCTCCTTTCTTAAATGTATCAGTTGCCTTTAAGTCTGATGCTTCATAAATCGACCCTAGTACTCCTGAAATAAACTTATACGTATTTGGTCCACCAAATGATTTACCTAACTCGATTGCTTCGTTAATCGCAACTCGTGGTGGAACATCGCTATTTTCTGCAAACAACATTTCGTAAATTCCAAGACGCAAAATATTTCGGTCTACAGCAGCAATTTTATCAATGGGCCATTGTGGTGCAGCTTTTACAATAATTTCATCAATAACTGATGCTTTTTTAATAACTCCTAAATATGATTCACGAGGAAATTCTAAATCAACAATCGTAGATTCATGACGATCAATATTCCATTGCAAGAATTCTTCAGCACGATCTGCGTCTTGCTTGTAAAAATCCCACGTAAACAATGATTGAACCACAACCTGCCTAGCTAAGTGACGTAATGACATAAATGAACAATAAATATTTTTATAATTGGTACAAATCTCAAGTACTGAACGATACTGCTCCGTACATAAGGTTTACACTGATATTAGTGTAACTGCTAGTCCCCAAAAAATCAAACTCTCTTATGTGACAAAAAAGAACACTCATAAGTGTTCTTTTTTGTTGGTTACGCTTCAACTACTTCTGCAGTTTCAGCCTTAGTTTTTTTGGCAATAATTTGGTTTCCTTTGTAGTGACCACAACCTTTACACACATTGTGTCGTAGGTGGTATTCGCTACAGTTAGAACAAACAGATAGTCGCGGCGCAGTCAGCGCATGGTGACTCCGTCGATTTCCACTGTGTCCTTTTGTTACTCGCATTCGGCTACTCATAGTGGTTGCTATTGTAGCAACATTTCTCAGTTATGCAACAGTAGATATCTATTCATTAAATGACTGATTTTATAGCTGTATTATGCGTATTCTATACACCCTCATATTGCTTTGTAAAAAAAATTATATTGTGTGTTCCTGGTTAGTTTTGTTCGTTTTCCAAACATGGAGATCTCAATGATGGCAGTCTAGGAACACCAGTTCCGTTAGGGCAGTCTTTGTGTACGAAACTTTCTGGTTATTGAATCTATAAATCCGTTTCGTACGTATGCCATGTTTTAATAAAGAACAAGAAAATACAAACATTAAAAATACCACTAAGGGTATTTTTTACGGCAATAATCTGGAAATGATATTTTTTATACGGCACCCGTAATATTATAAATCGGCATCAATACTGACGCTAACAGTCCACCAACTCCTACCCCAAGCAACACAATCATAATCGGCTCAATTAACCCCACCAATGTATCCACTGCATTAATAACTTCTCGTTCGTAAAACTTTGCCATTGTATCCAATACATTTGAAATTCGCCCTGTTTCTTCCCCTACCTTTACCATCTGTGTCAAAATACCCGGTAATTCTGGGTGCACCGCCATTGCATCAGAGACTGACTTACCCCCTGATACATCTTTGGTGATTTGGTTTAATACGTTTTCGAATACTTTGTTATCTACAACGGACGCTGTGTTTTCTAATGTTTTTACCATTGAAATACCCGAAGCAAGCATCATGGAAATATTTCCTGCAATACGCGCTAAATATAATCGAGAATACAAATCTCCTACATAAGGAATACGCAATTTAATTGTATCAACCACGCTCGCTCCAGCGTCAGTTTTTGTGTACCGTACAAAAAAGAACCCCCCGACAATGAGTCCAATAATAAAGAATAGCCCGTAATCCACCAAAAAGTTAGATAGTCCAATTGTGATTTTTGTTGCAAACGGCAATTCCTGTCCCGCATCAACCAAAATCTTTGCAATTTTTGGAATAACCATCGTAAGCATGAGGTACATAACCATGAAAAATACAGAAATAATGAAAGACGGATACACTAACGCACTTTTTGCTTTTGATGTTAGCTCGTACGAACGGTCTAAATATTCTGCAAGATAAGTAAACGTTTCAGATAATTTACCTGACTCTTCCCCCGCCGCTACCATGTTTACATAAAAGTTAGAAAATACTTTTGGATGTTTCTTTAGCGCGTTAGTTATAGAAGAACCATCAGAAATATCTGCGGCAACATCTGTTAATGCTTCTCGCAACATTTGTGATTCTGTCTCGGCAGAAATCAATCGAAATACTCGCAATGCAGAAACCTGCGCCTCGAACAATGTCGATAGCTGTTTGGATAAAATAACGATGTCCTTGTTTTTTACACCACCAATTGTAATGTTCATCTCAAGCAAGTTTCCTTGCGCATTCGATTTAATAGCTGAAATAATATATCCACGCTCTTGCAAAGACGAAATAGCAATATCTTGATTGTGCGCTTCGATTTCTCCACGCCGCTCGTTACCGTCTCGGTCAATAGCTGAATACTTAAACAATGTCATACTACAATAATATCATGCGCATCAATGTGTAGCGACAAACGTTGTGGGGATACTTTTTCTATATTTGTCTTCTTGGCGGGAATCGAACCTGCATCTAATCCTTAGGAGGGACTTGTTCTATCCATTGAACTACAAGAAGAATACTGACAGTATAACAAAACAATCTACTTAACGAAAAAATTTTAATGTTTTATAAATTCTTAAGCCTGACTTTTTAATATCTAGTAAGTTCTTCAAACCCATTGATGAATGTTTCAATATATTGGACTATTTTTGAACTTACCATACTAAGTTTAGTAGACCTCTCTAGGATATCAATTCCCATTGTACAGTATCAAACCGTACAGAAGATATGTGTGGTTTAGTATTTGTGAAAATTCAATATCGGTAAGAGTAATATTGTTGAATTTCTCAATCTGCCCACGCAAGTTTATTTCAAGAGATATTTCATCCTCTGTTGAGACTTGTTCGTAATCTAACAAAGATAGTTTCTCTATAAAATCTAATTCTAATTTTTCTTCTGATTGTCGCACTACAATAGATATATTTAGTTTAGCAAAACAAAAAAAAACTATCGCGAGATAGTTTTATGTTTTTTGAAGAAGTTTTCGTTAATCTTCTGTTGCCTCTCGTAAAACTGTTCTGAAAACCTTTTTCTTTTCCATTGAATTAGCTTCACGTATGAATCGTGAAAAGCGTGTTTCTCGCAGTTCTTCTTTTTTGAAGATATTCATCATAAGTTTAGTTAATTAATACTTGTAAGTTATTTTTAGTATATTTCTCTTTAAATTGTCAATAAGATTTACATTCCTCTTGTACACCTTATCAGAACCGTCTATATCTTTAATAAGAATATCTATCTGTATTTTTTACCAAAATTTTATATCCCACATTATCTTTCGATACTATTTACTTATTAAAATAGTCTGATTGAAAAAAAACAGACCTCTATTACAGCTGTACCTGCATACTAGGTAGGCACTACGAGACTAAGAGTCTCTGTACTACCATGATATAATTACACCATGAATGAAGTTCCTCAGGAATTCGTAATCTATGCCGTGTTGGGCTCATTAATTCCTACTATGTTTTGGTTGTGGTTTTGGTCGCGCCGAGACCGGTTTTGTCCCGAACCTAAAGTTCACCTCATGGGTGCATTTGTATTTGGGGCGCTAGCAGCGTTATTTACACTACCCTCGCAATCATTCATTGCATCTATATTTGGATCAACCAGTACAACAGCTATGGTTTTGTTTGTAACAGTCGAAGAATATATTAAATATATTTGTTGTTGGTATATTGCTATGCGTAGTAATCCATACTATAACGAACGCATCGACCCGATTGTGTATTTAGCTACAACAGCATTAGGGTTTGCAGCATTAGAAAATATTTTATATTTCTTGCAGTATTTAAATAATTTTGAATTAGACATTGCGACAATCGAAGGAGGAAAACGTATCATTGGAGCAACTGTTCTGCATATGGTGACAAGTGCCACAATTGGAGTGTTCCTGTCTTGGGCATTCTTTGGTAGTAAAACTAAACGTTCTGTTGCATTAGTATTGGGATTGTTTTTTGCCATCGTTATTCACGTTGGATTTAATCACTTGGTGACGTTCGCAGGCCCTGACATGGTATTAGTGGCATTTGGTGCCAGCTGGATATTACTGATGGTGGTTATTATTATTCTAGAACTACTACGGGCGCCTGTGTGTCCCCCAACGATAGATTGGTCAAAGCATGACGTATAACACAACTGGGTGTGGAAAGAACAATTTTCTGTTACAATAATTATATTAAAAACTAAAGACACGACACATGAAAGACTTATTCAACAAAATCACTGGGAACGTATCTGATGATACGTACCAAGACTATGAAGAGGACGAGCAAGTCGAATCTCTATGGGACGAAGAAGAAGCTGTCGACAAGGACAAAGACCTATTGGTGGATGTGTATCAAGACGAAGATAATCTTTATATTCGGGCGTTTATTCCAGGAATTGACCCATCTAGCCTAGATATTGATATAACTCGAGACCTTATCACGTTAAAAGGAACGTCATTTAATGACTCGGCAGTGAACGATGAAAATTTTTTCAAACAAGAACTATCATGGGGTACGTATTCTCGTGCAATATCATTACCTCGTGAAATAGATATTGAAATGTCTAGTGCGTCATCACGCGATGGAATTGTACATTTAATTCTACCCAAGATAGACAAAGACAGACGAACTAAACTGCGAGTAGGATAATCTTGCGTACGATAATAAAAAACCAATCAATTGATTGGTTTTTTATTATCGTAAATGATTTCTAATATTTGCGTTATGTCCGAATAGCGTTTTAGCATAATAGAATTTACCATCTTTGCCCGTGATGTAATACAAGTTACCTGTATCTGTGGGGTCAAGAGACGCGCGTATAGAATCTATCCCAGGGTTACCAATTGGTCCAGGTGGTAATCCAGTATTTTTATATACGTTGTATGGCGAATCAACTTCGAGGTGCTTAAATAGCACAAGCGGTAAATGTTCTTGATAGATATAACTAAATACGGCATCAGCCTGGAGACGCATTCCAATTTGGAGTCGTCGCCACAGTACACCGGCAACTTTTTGCTTATCATCGTAACTTGCGTTTCCTGCTTCGGTCTCAACCAATGACGCCATAGTTACTATCTGGTTTAAACTATATTGCGACTGTGTAATTTGTTCACCTATATCACTCGTTCTGGTATCAAAATTATCTCGTAGTTTTTTAATTATTTCATCAGACGTTGCACGTTGTGGAATGTTATAAGTGTCAGGGAATAAATAACCTTCGTATTGTTTTGCTAGTCGTAAAAATTCTGATTCTGTTACAAATTCGAATTCAGCGGAAAGTCGTTTTGCATACGTGAAATTAGCTTCTCCTTCAAATAGCGTTATTGTTTTTGTGGGTAATCCATAATTAGAATTAGTCACACGAGAAACCACAGTCTCTAGTGTTTGAGGTTTATCAAAATAGTACGAACCGCTTTTGATATCACCAACTTTTCCTGCTGCTCGTAGCATTACCACAAAAATATCTGCAGATCTGATGACTCCCGCCTGCTCTAGCAGGCTTCCTGCTTTGCTGGCGCTCGAACCTTTTGGAATATCAACATAAGTATCCAGTACGACAACGCCTGGTTGTTCGTAAGGCAACTTGTATAGATACCATGCTCCACCAGCACCAAGTGCTACCAGTAAAAAAACTAACCCCACCAGACGATATAACCATTTAAAAATAACTGAATGCATAATAAATTATAACTAAATTGGTAAATTACCCGGCGCACCACCAGTTGGCAAATTCGCTGGTGCTTCGGCTGTAGCAGAAGTAATACGTTCGAACGTTGGTGTCTGAGATACTGATCCAGGAAAGTGATACAACGTTGCTAGCTCTTCGGTTGATAATACAAATTTTGGATATTGTGTACCCGCAAATCCATGACTCACAGATCCATGCATATTGAAATATCGACGTCCTGCATAGTCTGGAAACATTAATTTTTTAAGTTCACCAACCGCCTTTGCGTGACCTGGTTCCCACCACTTGTCATTTGCTGCAGCAACAAAACCTGGTGCAAAACTATTAAATGGTGTTCCCGCTCCATAGGCCTTGAACATGCTTCCCATATTACCGGGTTGACGTCCATCAAAATGTTCTTTTCTGGCAAAATATATTGTTCTCATTCCAACTTCGTAACCAACTTTCGATGCGTTCTCGGTCACCATAGCAATAAAATCTGTATCTTGTTTTGACATGATTACACCCGGATATGCGCTTTTTTCTTCTGTTCTATATTTGTCTTCTTTTTCTTTAACAATTCTCGCAACTTCTAAATCCCAGTTTTTGTATTCATCGTAAAATAACTGAAGTGGATTTGTGTCCTTCCATGCTTTTTTGATTCTTTCAAATGTCTTTAAAGGTTTTTTGTATTTTGTCTTATGTGGGCGAACAACCATTTGCCACCACATATTTTCATGCGGACCAATCGATGCCATTACTTCGATAGTCTGAGTAATTGGATCAATTTTTTCATCTTCTTTTGCTGGCTTATCTAAACCTAGCATTTTGTAAGTCTTGATTGGAACTGGATCATCAGCAAGTAATTTGTAGTCAAATCCCATTACTTTATGAGTATCCATAGAAAATGGAATCATACGGGTATAGTCAGGTACCTCTATTACTTCTGCTTGAGGGTACTGCGCATATATGTGCGACTCTACTCTTGGTTTAAATTTATCAGGAACCCAAAAGTAAAAATGGATTGACCCGCCAATTGATGCAACTTCGAATGAAGATATTGGTAATGTATTTAAATTAAGCCAAGATTCTTTCCAGCCATTACTATCTCCTGGTTCCCATAAACCGTTAAATACTAATTCCATCGACAAAGGAGTACGTAATTGCTCCTTGGGGATTTTAATTTCTAATGTTATGTAGTTGTTTCCATAATACCAATTAAGCCAATAGTATTCTCTAATATAATCCCACAGCAGACCAATGACCCAATACGCTACCACGAAGGGCGCAAGAATAATTGCAAAATAGATGACATCTCCGATATAAGGTAGCTCCATATACACATTGTATCATGGCAGTATAGAGACGCATGTCTCGTTATACCCGCCTATCTTGGCAGTATAGAGACGCACGTTCTTCGTGCGATGTAAGTTTAGAAATTCAGATTTCGTTAAAACTGACTTAGTCATGCCCACCTATCATAGTAGTGCAGCGACGTCAGTTGTGTTACCCCACAGAGATATACGTCTCATTGTCTCTGATATATTCTACCGAAATAATAGTCTGTACAGTAAAATAAAAAACACCCGTAGGTGTTTTTTGTTAACTATTTAGCAATTGAATATAATTTTGTTGCTTTATCTTGTGTAAATTTTTTCTTGTTTTTAAGATTAATTCGTATTGTTGACTCTTTGACAATTTTTCGTTCTAAGACTTTTTCAATGATGTCGTCTTCTGCCATTGGTTTTTTATTAGCCTTGAGAATTTCTATAATTAAATCAGCCACTGGTCCGCCATATAATCCCCAATCCTGTAGAGCATACAACCCGCGTCCTACAAGCGCAAAACGCGCATCCTTAATCAGTTCGTTGTGCATTGTTGCAACATTGATTTTTTTACCAAAATGTCCACTAGTCTGTTCTGCAATGTCTCGAAAGTGCATAGGTTTACCGTGTTCTCGTAATACTAAATATGCAAAATCTCGGACTCCACGTGTTTTGATATTTGGTGAATCCATTCTTCCCCATCGTCCCATTTGATTCTTACCAATTTTTTTGGATAGTTTTAGCCACAGTTTCGCAATATCAGTATCGGCTTTTCCGTCCAACATGTCTTCTTCTATTACATTCATGAATCGATTTAAAACTTGATCTTCGGTTAAAATCTCGTCTGTATCCAAATCTTTGTATAGTCGTTTTAATGAGTCACGCACCTCTCGTGAATTACGTTCATTAGTTAGCCATGATTTATGATGACTGTCGTCTTCTCGGGCATGTAGGAATTCGTCACCTAATTCTAATAATAGATATAAGTGATTTTTTTCTTTATCAGATGGTGATACAACATCCAATAGTGTTTTTTCTTCAGCAACACCACCCATTTTATCAATTAGGTGTTCCAGTTCTTCAACTGCTTTTTGAGCTTCATTGATGAAAGTAGAACTTTTTCGAATTTGTTCCTTTGCTAAGCTTTCAATCTGTCGCACTCGTTCTCGAGTAATGTCATAATCTTGACCAATCGCCTCTAATGTTTTCCGGCGTTCGTCAGTAAGACCAAAACGTTTGTCGATAACGTCACGAGATCGCTCTGGCAGGTCTGCCAAAAACGCTTTTGTGATTGATTCTGGTTTAAAATTTACTATGCGCATATATAAGTTATTTATTAATTAATAATATACCATTTTTGTCAGATAAAACAAGTTTCACTGTGGATTAGCCTGATGCTACTCCGAACAATTGAATCATAAAAAATAGATAGAATATCAAGAACATAAGACCCTCCCAAATATAAATACGTTTCGACATGGCAGAAATCGTAAACATAAGTGTCACCGCAATAAATACGGGCAACCCTATCACGTAGGTTGCATTATCGACAGTAAGATCTTCAAATAAGCCCACGAGACCTACCATAAGCAAAACATTAAATACATTAGAACCAAACACGTTACCAAAGGCCAAATCTGTTTTTCCTTTTAGGACTGCTGTTACTGAAACAATAATTTCTGGTAACGATGTCCCAACTGCAATAGCGGAAATCGCAACCACACCCGTTGGAATACCTAGTCCAGAGGCAATAACAATTACTGACTTGATGAGATAATTTGCACCTATTACTAATGCTATTCCCCCTCCAATAAGATAACCGATATCTAGTGGCAGTATTTTTTCTACTTTTTTTATTTTTTCTGTTTCTTCTACGACTACAGAGTCATCTGGATGCAAAAGTAAATAGCTCAGGTATACCAGGAAGCCAAGAAATAAAATAGCTGCTTCCATTGTAGTAACCACGCCATCGTACACTGTTCCTAAAAATAATACTGACGAAGCAACCAAAAGTGGTACCTCGATATCTACCAAATCTTTTGTTGAAACTATTTTCCTGCCGACTACTGCGGCCAGCCCTGCAACCAACAATATGTTTGCAATATTTGACCCCACGGCGTTTGAGACAACAATATCTGTTTCTCCGGCAAAGATGGCAGCAAATGAAGATGCAATCTCTGGTAATGATGTCCCTACACCTACAATTAATGCACCAATTACAAACGCAGGCATTTTAAAATATCGTCCAATTTTTTCAGCTCCCTGAATTAAATAATCAGCACCCTTCACTAAAGCGAATAATGATGCGGCAAATACTATAAGTGCGGTAACTATATCCATGCAATATATTGTACCACCAGTAAAGATTATGGTGTAAAAAAAATATAAAAAAACAACCGGATATTTATCCGGTTTACTAATTTTATTACATAATTGTCCACAGATAAAGCATTTTTACGAACCCTGTTTACCCCTACAGTACCAAATATTTTCTGTACTTCAATAAATCATATCCAAAACTAATCTATTTAAATTAAATGTTTAATTTCATGCACTATACCGCTGCTTAACCTCGTAATTTACTAATTAAGTCTTTTGCTTCTTTTTTTGAATAGTCGGTAACAAAACGACTTATTCTTTTACTCTCTACTCGGTCCAGGTATCTCTGGTAAATATCATTGTGTATTTTCCTATCACCTTTTGTGCTTAATGAACCAAGTGTGTCTGCCTCCATAAAACACAACTCGTCCATATCCCGTAATAAGGTAATATCATCATGAACTAGTATCAAGTGTTTTATCCTATTTTTTTGGCCCCTATCCAAAAAATCAAATACATTATGACTAGATATTTTATCCCAGTATTTAGCACTTCTTTTTGGATGTCCTAATTTGGCTTTTTGTTGTGGACCAGCAGGAACTCCAGGTTGCGCTAATTCTGCATAAAAAACATAGCCATAGTCGTGCAAATAAGCGGTAATAACCAATACTGCCTTATCGAGGTCTGGTTTAACCAAACAGATTTCTTTTGCATATACTACGACCTGTTTTGTGTGCTCATGATTAAATCCTGGCCTACCCTGATCAATTAATGGTAAGACATTGTCAATCAAGTATTTTTCATACGCAGGTGTAATCATATTTGTTATACTAACACGTATGGAAACACTCATTTCAAATGCACTCCAGGCAACTGCATTTGCATACCATCAAGAATTTCATGACCTGGACCACACTGATTCAGATTGGAGTACTTGGTACGCAAATTGGTTATTACAAGAATCAGAAATATCAGAACTACTAGAACCATTTTTTAGCTCTGTTGGGTTGGCACAAGTGCTACATAAATTAGACGGACGATACAGGCACTCTTATTCTCAGTTCAATTGGTGTGATACGTATGCAAAAGAAATTGCATCTTATGTTAAAAACCAATAATACTATGAAAACTGAGCCAAGAAAGCAATCCCGAATTAATGCCAAAATTACCCAAACAAAAATATGGGTACAAAATAACGAACGGCTAGTCACCAGCTCAGCTTTTATGGGTGGTTTTGGAATCGATTTATTAACACTCAATAGAATTGACCAGTGGTTTGATAATTTTATTTTACTTTCTTACCTTGTCATTGCATCGATAGCAATCCTAATAATCAATACTGACATAGAAGAGCGTTTTGGGTTGGCGATTATATCTCGAGCGTCACCACTAGCTCTTTATGCTGCGCAATTTGCTTTTGGTGGACTATTGTCAGGTTTTGTTATCTTCTATACGAAATCAGCGTCTTGGTATGTTGCATGGCCATTTTTAATTGTTTTATATCTATTATTTTTAGCTAATGACCGAATGCTTAAATATTATAAACGATTAGAAGTTCAGACAGGTATGTTGTTTGGGGCAATTATGGCGATGTCGATATTTTTTGTCCCCACAACACTGAAAATGGTTGGTGATTTAGTGTTTATTCTTTCTGGAATTGTTAGCGTGATTATTATGGTAGTTTTTTTAAAATTCTTGTATTGGCTACTGCCCACCATCTCAAAGATGCGGCGCTGGAAAATTAGAAAAAATATTTTTATTATCTTGATTACTTTTAATGTTTTGTATTTTGCAAATATTATTCCACCAATTCCTTTATCGTTGAAGCAAATCGATATCTATCATGATATAAAAAGAACAGCGGTAAACGAATACACTATTATTAAACAAGACTATCCCTGGTATCGTATCGATCATCATGTTTGGAAAAATGAATTTATCAAGACAAGCTCTCACGACAGAGTATTTGTTTTTGCATCAATTTTTGGACCCGAACAGTTACGTGCAGATATTTATCACAAATGGGAGTGGTTCAATCCAAGTACAGAACAGTGGAAAGATGTCATCGAGATTGATTACGCATTAACTGGCGGTCGCGATGGTGGATTTAGGTGGTATTCGTTTGTAAGTAATCCAACACCGGGACAATGGCGTGTGCGTGTCACAACTAACCATGACAAGGAAATCGGTCGAATCCAGTTTGAAGTAATAAGTAGTACAGAAAAACCTGATCTAGAACAAAAGAAAATATAGTATGTTGTCACCCACTAAATACTACACTGTTGGATTTATTTTTAACATTCAAATGTCCCATGTACTTTTGGTACACAAGACAAAACCAGAATGGCAGCAAGGTAAATTAAATGGTATTGGAGGTAAATATGAAAAAGACGAAAACGCGTATGACTGTATTGTTCGAGAAACAACAGAAGAATCTACACTAAAGACTACCCCTAAACAATGGGAGCACATTGGAATATTATCGTGGCCCGGAAAAGAAATTCACGTCATGACAACAATATATACAGGTACACAGTCGGATGCTGTTCAAGGTGATTACGAAGCAGTCGAATGGTTCCCTATCGATGCATTACCAACCAACACTCTTGAGAACCTTAACTGGTTAATTCCCATGTCTCAGCAAGCACTATTAGGTCATATTTCAAATTTTAATTCTTGTGGTGTTGAATAAAGCTATTGATTTTTTCACCCTGTTGTATATAATGCTCGACATTGATTGATTAGTTTATTCAAACATATTTAGACGGTCCCATCGTCTAACGGCTAGGACGCCAGGTTTTCATCCTGGAAATCGGAGTTCGATTCTCCGTGGGATCACAAATACAAAAACCACCGTATGGGTGGTTTTTGTATTTTATGTGCTATATATGCATTTACTTACTATTCTGTTGTTGTAGCGATATCTGTTGTTGTCGACACTGATGTCGAAGCGCTTGTTTCAAGTACTGTTTCTGGTGCTTGTGCAGCAGTCTCTAGTGCAGCATCGATGAGTTCGCTGAACCCTTCGATTGTATTTGGCGCTCGATTAATTTTTTCTCCATTAAGATAAAATGTTGGTGTAGAATTTACTCCTAATGCTGTTCCTAAATTAAAATCGGCGTCTACCTTTGCCTTTACTTCATCAGACAGGGCGTCTGTTTTGAATTTATCCATATCTAATTCAAGCTGTTCCGCATACTCGTAAAATAACGAAACGTTTGGTGCTTTTCCTCGCCACACGTCCTGTGTTGCAAAAATAGCGTCGGCCATTTCAAAATATTTTCCTTGCATTCCGGCTGCCTCTGCAGCCCACGCTGCTGGACGTGCGTTTTGATGGAAATACAATGGGAAATGTCGTGGTACAAATGCAACAGTATCATTGTATTTTGCTGATACTTCGTTAATTAATGGATGGTACGCTGCACATGCAGGACATTCAAAATCCGTATATTTAAATAAAATTACTTCTGCATCTGGATTTCCTTTGACATTGTCTGATTCGGTAATAACAGCAGCTTTCGAAGTATCAATTGGAACTCGATTTGCTTTGTTATTGGACGCAGCGAAATAAATTAAGGCTCCAAGACCTACTAATAAAATAATAATTGTAATTGTAAATTTGTTCATAATTCGAATATTGTACCAAAAAATTCACTGTTATAATACAGCTATGATTTCAATCCACCAACAGTACCTCGAAACATTATTGGAGTTAGGATTTACAGGAGAGTATAGTTTTGAAAAAAGCGACCTAGAAAGTCACGCAACTGATGAAAGTATTTTTTATGTTGAACCCGCTTTGGTTGTCTATCCAAAAAATACAAAAGATATTCAACTGGCAGTACAAGCAACCCATTGTACTGCAGATGATACTCGCCCAATCTCTCTTACTGCACGTGCGGCAGGAACAGGATTATCTGGTGGCTCACTCAATGACAGTGTTATTATTAATACAACTAGACACTTGGTATCAATTCATTCTGTCGTCAAAAACAAAACAGGCGCACTTATCGTCACAGACCCAGGAGTCATGCATATTGATCTCGAGAAAGAAATGGATAAATTACAGGTATATATCCCCTCATACCCCGCGTCAAAAGACATATGCACAATAGGTGGAATGGTCGGAAATAATTCTGCAGGTCCTGATACATTACGATATGGTCATACCGCAGGACAAGTGAAACAATTACACGTAATACTTCATGACGGAATAGAATACATAGTTGCACCGTTACAATGGGATAATTTTGAAGCAGAGTTAAAGCGTGATGATGCACTAGGTGAGATTTACCGACATATGTGGGAATTATTATTGCATGATGAAGAAGCAGTACTGAATGCACGACCTCAAACTGCAAAAAATTCTGCAGGATACGCATTGTGGGATGTAATATCGACAACAGTAGAAGAATTTATGAAAGGACGCGGTGTGTTTGACTTGAATCAAATATTTACAGGATCTCAAGGGACACTTGGTATTATTACCAAAATAACTATTCAGGCAATTGCTAAAAACGAAAACGATAGACTATTAGCAATACCTATTTTTAATCTAGACCAAGCGGGTAGCGTTATTAGTCAATTACTTGAACACAAACCACACAGTGTTGAACTGTTCGATAAAGCCACCTACAAGGCTGCACTAGCAAACCCTGGTTTTTTTAAACAACGACTATCAGGTGCACGTTTTTACAAAGTAATGATGTCAATGTATTCGACATATATGTTTAGTTACAGATTTAAGTCTCCTGAATTTATTATTTTGGCCAGCATAGAGCACACTGATTCTGTAGACGTTACTGTTATTGGTAAAAAAATATCAAAAGAACAGAAAGTATCCGCCCAATGTGTTACAAACAAAACAAAGTCTGAAATGTTATGGCAAGTCAGACGAGCAAGTTACTTATTATCAAAAACACAATCGACGTCCATGCGTCCAGCAGCATTTTTAGAAGACATGGCAGTCCCTCCTATTAATCTTCCTGCATTCTTCGTAGACATACAGAAATTGTTCACAAAATATAATGTTAATGCATTTATTCATGGACATGGTGGTAATGGGCATCTACATTTTTACCCGTTAATGGATTTTACTGACCCAAAAACCGCAGGACTTATTCCTGTTATGGCAAAAGAATTTTTTGCTACCGCGGTAAAACACAACGGGAATATTTGTGGCGAGCATAACGACGGCATTATCCGAACACCCTACTTGGATATGATGTTCAAACCAAACGTAATAGAGATGTTTGAAAAACTCGAACATGTCTGCGACCCTAATGATATTTTTAATCCTGGTAAAAAAGTAAATCCTAAATTTACAGTTGCTAAAAATATTAGACATTCTAATTGATTTTAAAAGGCCGGACTACTTAGTCCGGCCTTTGCGTTACTTGCAGAACAAGTCTGCCACTTGGTCGATTACGTCTTGACGCGCAATCCGTAATTTCGTCCGCTCGATGTTACTTTTTGGTGCAGGCATTTGCACATCAATTGCAAATTCGTCGACAAACACAATCAATGAACCAGGAACGTGTTCGTCGAGCACCCCACGAACAACCATTTCTGTAATGGGGCCCAAGTGTTCGGACTGCTCGCGCGAAATTGTCCACGCAGAAAATCCTTTTGGTCCCGCTCCGTTTTGAGTCAGAACAAAGTCTGAACCTTTTTTGTCTGCTTTATAGTGTCCACTCATTTCGTACTCCGTTTGGTAAACAACCCAAGTAAGGTCAATTGAAATTATTCTATCAAGATAAATCTATTCCACAATAACCACAAATTCACCTCTTACTTTATCCTGGTTAGTAGTAAAATAATCTAATACCTCTGTTGTGCTTCCCCGTACTACTTGTTCATGCATTTTGGTCATTTCTCGACAAATAATTACTTTGCGTTCGTTTTGCAACATATCTTGTAACGACGTCAGTGTTTTCATGATTCGGTGTGGTGACTCGTAAAATATACACGCCCTCTCTGAATCAGATATTTCATTAAACAATGTTTGTCGTCCTTTTTTGTGTGGCAAAAAACCCATAAAAATAAACTGATTTCCCGAAATCCCCGCCACTGACATTGCAGCAGTTATTGCCGATGCTCCTGGTACTGCAACAATATTTACGCCTGTGCCCGATTGAACAATTTTTTGAATCAATTGAACCCCTGGATCAGAGATTGTAGGAGTCCCTGCATCTGACACTAGTGCCATATTCAAACCCAGCCCTAGTTGCTCTAAAATATAGTCTGTACGGGACAGTTTACTGTTTGCGTGATACGACAGCATCTTGGTTGGTATCTCGTAGTGTTTAAGCAATTTGCCTGTTACTCGAGTATCCTCGCACAGTATCAAATCGACCTGCTTTAACGTTTCAACTGCGCGATACGTCATATCCCCCATGTTCCCAATTGGAGTCGCAGTAATAAATAGATTTGCCATAAAAACTATTATACCAAAATAAACAAAAAACTACTTTATAAAGTAGTTGTGTTTGAGCCACTGTGCAGAATCGGTGTCAGGTTTGTAATTCACTTTGTTCATAACAACCTTCTACCCGGACTCAACTGTTTGAAGTCATAACGAACAGACCTCAAACAGGTTTTCGTCTTTCGATTCTGGACGCAAGCAAAGCAGTTTGCTTGCTCGGTAGCACAAAAAATCCCATAAGGGATTTATTTGAGCCACCGCGCAGAATCGAACTGCGGACCTCATCCTTACCATGGATGCGCTCTACCAACTGAGCTACAGCGGCAATTGCTGATGTAGCGATTTTACTACATGAAAATTTATTATCAAATAATAAATAACAAAACCGACTGTTATCGGTTTTTTGCTATTATTCTTTTTCTGTTGCGTCCCAACGAGTCTGAAACTCTTGTATCCACTTCTTTTTTCCTTCTTCATCAACGCTGTGGATTATTTCAGCATGATTAGATTTATAGTGTGGCAACATTGCCATTTGCACACCTATTTCTGTATTTCCACTAAACTGTTCTTCGCAATCTAGACAAGTTATTGTTTTCATATTTCTTTTGCGTTATCCCAGGCCGTGTTAAATTTTTTCATCCAAATTGCACGCTCTTGTTCGTTGCCTTTTTCCATAACATCTTTATGGCTCTCCATATAATGAGGCATCATCATTTTCATAACTTCTTCTGTTGATCCTCCAACAAATTTTTGATTGCAATCTAAACAAGTGATATTTTTCATACTATTTATTATACACAAATAATTTATTATTTTTGTTCGATTGATATTTGGTACGCATTAATTATTTTCCATAACCTTTGTGTAGAAAGTACTACAAATGGAATGGTCAGAATTACTGCAATGTACATAATAATTTTATTGCCTTCTGTATCACCATTTGCAACAAACACCCCAATCAATGCCCAAGTCGCAATAAATCCATACCAAAAGCTAAATCGTAATTTTTTATATTGAGAATAAATCCAAACAAACACAATTATAATAAGTAGTACATTGATTGTGACCCACAAATTCCCCTGTTCAAATAAATTATATTCCACAAGCATTGCGCCAATATTGACGAACATGGCAACGTTTGCCCATGCTGCATACACAAGAAGGCACTGGTATGACAAGAAATTTTTAACACTTACAACTGTCGTGTCGACGTCAATTGGTTTAACTGTTACTGACTTGAACCCTACATACCCCATTGATAATAATATTGGAACAGTTGCCCACAACCACGCATCTGACAGATTTGATGCATATAACCACGCAGAAGAACCCATAAATAGCGCCAAAACATGCGGACGATTACTACGTAGTATTTCATTATCATTACTTGGAATGACTTGGTATACCGCATACACTGTTGCAAAAGTATAAATAAGCCCCCAAATACTAAACGCATATCCCGCAGGCTGAATAAACAGTCTAAGTTCAGAATTTTCATTAAAGAATCCTTGTGTTGCAAACCAATACGCTACTGCTATTTGTAAAACCGCAGCTAATAATACTAAACTTGGTAAATATTTTTTCATATATAAATATCGTACCATATTTAGTTACATATAATATAAGGAGACACACCTTATGGCGTTTCTGTTTGCGCACTACTGTGGAGTTAATTGGAACCATTAATAGACATATTACATAAATATGATATAAATACATAAACAAAGGAGGCCTACCACACGGCCTCAAACCGAACACCTACGCACCACCTCGGTGCTTTTCTAATACTTCAGTTGGTGTTCTGTATC
>JAVCKV010304730.1:0-14285 GCA_032274145.1 Herpochondria borealis
CTCTTGCCAGCTCCAGTAGGCAGGCTTAGTAAGCACGATTTTTTAGATTTTGGTTTTGAAAGATAGCTAAATGCTGCTTGTATACTTTCCTGTTGGCACACTCTAAGAGCACCCCATAATTCACTTTCTACTGTTATTCCCTGAATGTTCATGGCCATCCTCTTAAGCTATTTTTTTGTAGTAACTTTTTTCTAAGTTGCCTTCTTTTTAATGATTTCTTGATAACGTCACAAAAGAGGTTTTTTCAAATTCAGTGCTAGCTGGTAATTGACTAGTTTTTTGCTTAACTAGCGGGTATTTTCGATTGATGCACTTGATTACTCACTTTTCTGTCAGTGCCGTGCGATTTGTCACCTAAAATCAATTGCCGTGATTGCTTTAGTCTAGAACTCTCTCAATGTCCGTTTAGGGTCTAAAATAGTAGTTTTTTTATTTGCTGAAGACTAAACGATAGATTGGTTTTATAAAAGTACTAAAAAGCTTTACATAAAACAATGGCGCGTAATTCAACGAAATTGGAGCTTTTAGGGTTGATCTATAGGCGGGAGGTTGTGTCTTTTGGCAACATATCTACATGGTAGATACATTGCAGTGTGCGGCTTTGGCTTTAAATTTTTCTATTTTTAATGTTCGTTTTTTATTTGTTGCGAAGATTAGGGCTTTGCGAGGTGCATCTTCTGGTGAGGTTTCTCCCTTCATTGGGCTACTTGATGGGTCTTACTTGATAGGGGTTATTTTCTTATCGCGATTAAGTTTTGGGTTATGTTCATTTTTCATCTTCACTTATCATGACCGCCATCCTCTTCAAGAACTTTTGACATGTCACCGCCTGATGCGAGTGAATCTGGTTTTTCTGGCGCTAACTTATCGTAAAGTTTTCTTTCTTCTTCGGCTCTTTTTTTAACCTCTTTTAGGTTCCAGCCTGTTTTTTCTCTTTTGTCTTGTCGCGCAGTTGTTAAGTCTGTTATTTTTTTAGTGGTCATAGAACCTCCTTAATTAAATAATCGCCTTCACTTATGTATGTGTAGCTAAATGACTTACTAGCATCCTTTAGCGATGCTATTGATAGGATTCATTGTTGTTCATGGTAATGATGTTCCCTCTATATACACCATTAAAATGTCATTATTGTGAACTGCTTGGCCTTTTGGCTTTGAGCTATGTGGGCTGGTTCTGTAGACTCTTTCTTCTTATTGGCTCAATTTAGACTAAAAGGATAAAGGTATGTCAGTCTTAGATAAAAGTGGGATTTTAGTTGATAAAAAGGTAATACTTCGTAGGTTTGCAAACATCGAGCATGGTTCAATTGGAACGATTCAGGCTATCGTAGTTCATCAGACGGATGCTCCAACGGCTCAGCATACCTTCAACTCGTATACTGCGGGTGGTAATGGAGCGCATTTTTTAATCGATAAAAACGGTAAGATTTTTCAAACGGCTAGTGCTAAGAAGCGTTGCTACCATGTTGGGCGGTTAATTAAGTCTAAATGCCTTACCATTACTAAGAATAACTGCGGCACTGCAGCTATGGCAAAAATCATGTCGTTGTCATGGGGGCAAAGAATAAAAGCAATAAATACTCATGAGCGGAGTAAAAGTTACCCTGATAGATATCCTGTAAATTCTGATTCAATCGGTATTGAGTTAGTGGGTGTTCACATAGACGACAAAACTTACGAAACTGTCACGCCGCAACAAAATGTTTCTTTAAAATGGTTGGTTGCAGAGCTGTATAGCCATTTTAGCCTTGGATCCGCTGATGTTTACACTCACCCAGAGGTCTCTTATAAAAATCCAGGTGAAGCGGGTGCAGCAGCATGGTGATGATTAGAGTCATATTAGTTGCCCTTGCCCTGACATTATTTATTTCATGTACAACAGAGTCTGAAAGTACTTTTACCGATGTTTACGTTGCCGATTTTCATTCCGATGAAATAAAATTCTGTAAGCCATCTGATGTTGACTTGAGTCACCACCAAGCAAAACTATTTTTTGAGCGTTCAAAAGTTGTTACGTCTAGAGAGTTGCACGATCATTATGATCATGCGCCTTGTTATATAGAGGGTACGTTAAAGAAGGGCGCGCAGGTGTGTGATTGGCAGATTCGTGCGGGTGCGACGGGGCATATACAGTGCGATGATAGTGTTGAATTGCGTGCGTGCGATACGTGTGAGGATCTTTTTAAGCCTTAAAATTTAAATAATTATTGAGCAGGTTGGCCTGCTCAATGGTTAAACTGTTTAAAATTCAATTGTTGCTTACTTATATACTCCCCCTCATAAGGATAAAAAATGAGGAGGAGTTTTGATGGGCCATGTTAAGTTTAAAAATTATTGGCTGGCTTCTGCCTTTAAACTTAAGCCGCGTCGATACACTAGATGAAACAGTAAATCTATTTGGCTTGAAAATTCATCTGCAGCCTCTTCGTCTTCTTCTAGTTCTTCTAAGCTGTCATCGAAGTTATACATCAATGTAAAACCCACGTCGTGGTATTGGTCGTAACGCATATCGGAGGCTGTTCCTGGGTCGCCCCCATTGTGGCCGAACATGAAGCCATCGTTAGTCCAGAAAACACCTTGATCGCCTTCAACTATTGGTTCATCAATCACCGCACTTAACATAGCGTCAACACTGTCGGTATTTAAAATACGCTGTCCATCGAGTTCGCCACCATTGGCTATTGCAAGTAGGTAACGAGCTAAATCAGTTGCCGTTGATTTTAAACCGCCATCACTCCATGTTGCCAAGGCAAATTCTGGTACTGCTGTTATTTCGCCATCTGATAACACATAACGCAGCGCTGGCTGGGTATCTTCATCGTCGTAACGTGCATTAAACCAGTGAGTATTTTCCATGCCTAAGGGGGTGAAAATATTATCTTCTGTCCACTGTTCAAAGCCAGTGCCAGACGCTACGGATAACATTTCTGATGCTAGAGCTGCACCAACATTACTGTAGTTATATTCTTCGCCTAGTTCGACATTTGAAAAATGATCCTCACTGTATAGCGCACCGCTCTGGCTGAGCAGGCTGGCTAAAAAAGCACTTTGATTGGTTTCTACCGGTTGCGGGCAATTTTCATAGTCGTCATCAAACAAAGCAAACAGGCTGGATTGATCTGCTTCTAGATAATAGCCGCATCCATACGTTATATCGCCATCTTGAATACCGGCGGTGTGCGTTGCCAACTGTATAATGGTAATGTCGCCACCATTAAAATAAGGGCTATCAACTATAAATGGCATGGAAAGATCGTTTAAGGCGGTGTCGGGCGCAATCAGTTCGCGCTCAAACATTTGCATGGCGCTTGTGCCAATAAACGTTTTGCTTACAGAGCCAAGGTTAAAGGGCGTGTTGATGGTGACGGGGCGTTCTTCATCTATATCTGCCAATCCGGCAACGGTTGTGCCTAACACGGTTTGCTCATCAATCCATGCAGCGCTAAAACCCACTAGGCCGGTAGTGTCCATTATGTTGGCAAGTTGTTCGTCAAAATCAGTTTGGCTTACGGTTAAGTCTACGCCAAAATCACTTAAGGCTTGGTAGATTGCAGGTACGGCGCCCTCGCCAATTAAGCTCGTCACAGGCACGTCTGTTTGAGGGGGAATACCCACGGACTCGTACACTTGTCCGTTAGCGGCATAATAGGTTTGATAAGATAAGCCTAGGAGCCAGCCGTCCATTAACTCAATTCCTAACACGTCGGATAAAATTCCCTCAGTAGGTTCACCAATGTGAGTCACGTTTGGTAGTGCAGTCATGGCCAAGGTAAAAATTTCCGCTGCGCTGCCTGTATTTGGCCCGGTAATTAATGTTATTGGTTTGGTATACGTAATGCCATCATTCGGCTCAATGTAAACCGTCTGTCTTTCTGTAGGCGTACCACCGTTATAATTTTCTCGGCTATACGCCAAGGTTCTTTCTTCCGTGAAATAACTCGCAATGGCAAGGGAGAAGGAATCAGAGCCGCCACCATTAAAACGTACATCCACAATCATGCCGTTGGTATCAGTTAGATCGTTGAGCACTTGTTCTATTTGAGAGCGAATAACGGTTAGCTGTTCTTGGGTGTCTATTTCAGTCTCGTCGTCCTCGGCGCTGACTTCCATCTCGTTAATTTGTAGGTAGCCAATGTTGCCGTCAAGAATCCCCCACGATAGAGGGGCTTGCCCATCATCAGAAGAAGAAAAATCATTATCGCTATAGTAATTTTCAAGGCTTTCTGTGATGAGTCCGGGAAATATGGCAAGGGCATCCTCTTCATCAATGCCGAGTTCATTGGCTACGGCACTAGCCTTGGCTTGCCAGCCTTCACTATTTTGCGGAGAAAAACCAGCTTCAATTTCATCGTTTTCGGCCACCAAAAAAACATGTCCGTCATCGAGAGGAGAAAGCATGTCTGCCATTAGAGTAAACAGTTCTTGTTGTGTTGTATTGGCCGTGACTTGAGGCCGAAATGTATCAAACTGTTGTTGCCAGTCAAGATTTCTTAATGTGAAGAATGGGTAGTAATCATTAAAGATATTCCAGGTATGTAAAAAAATAAACTCTGCATCGAATATTTCTGTGTCGGGTGCGTTTTCACATGCAGTGGGTAAGTCTTGAGCGTTGAGATAAACTCTATCGAGTTCGACCTCGCCTAGAGATAAGAAAGAGAAGTTACTGTCAGTTCTACCCGGTTGCACAGATGTTAGCTCGGCCTCGGCTTCTTCCAAGCTATCGAAACTATCTACTAAAGAACACGTCTCACGTGTATATCGATAACCTAGTACTTCGTCTTTTTTAATATCTATAGCTAAGCCCGTGCCGGGTTCGACCCATGTTCCGGTATATCTGGAAAGGGACGATTCTGTTGGTGTGGGTGAATCGTTTTTGTCGTCACTACTATTGCAGCCGACGAGACTCATGCTGAGTACTATCGCAGGAAGTAAAACCTTGTTGTTTATTTTCATATCTAGCTACCAGATTATTGTTTACATTTAATGTTTGGATCCGTGGGCAGCATATCGTTAGGAGTAAAAAAAACTGTCTGTTAATGTATGGTTTTGTAACTCTTTGTATCGAGGTAAAAAATGCGTTTTTTGAAGGTGTGAATATAACTCAATAGATTTAGCAGGTAGAGTGATAGCGTGGCTTAAGCGGCAGCTAAAAATGCGAGGCGTTATTTTTGGTTGAAGCGTAGGCTAATTAAGGCTCCGCCTAGTTTTTTCGAGTCAGATATATACAATTCGGCTTCGAACCAATGAGCAATACGCTCAACAATCGCTAGTCCCATTCCATGTCCTTTTGTATTTGTGCTCTGTTTTCCTCGCCAAAAAGGTTTAACTACATTTTCTCTTTCGTTTTTTGCTATGCCGTCGCCATCATCTTCTATTGTGAGGGCTATTTTTTTATTCTCGTCCTCTTCTGAGTGCAATGAAATACTAACCTTGACGGTGCTGTTGGCATGCCTGAGTGCATTACCCATTATGTTCTTGAACTGCATGGCAAGGTATCGAGGGTCGGCGTTTACCTTTGCAGATTCATTTGAAAAGTCGGTGGTGACGGTGATATCTTTATTGTCACTGTCACTGTCATTGTCTTGAAGTAATTCGGAAACAAAAGTGTTTAATTCAATCTCTTCGTTTTTAAGTTTAATGTTAGCGTCATCTAAATTAGCGTATTGTAATAAGGTTTCAATGAGTGACTGCATTTCATCAAGGTCTTTGTTGATTCTTTTTATATATCTTTCTCTTGCGTCATTCTCTGTTGTTTCTTCTAGAACATCGATGCCAAAGCGCAGGCGAGTTAAGGGGGTTTTTAAATCGTGAGAGACCGCACTGCTCAATAGTTTGTTATCTTCTATTAATGTTTTAATACGGCTCGCCATTCGATTAAATTCATTTTCTATGTCCGCTATGTAAGATGTGTTGCTAAGGGTAATTCGAGAGGAGAGGTCACCTTTGCCAAATTCATACGCTGCTTTTTTCAATAAAGATAACCTTCGTATTAAAGGGTATAGCCACGCTAATAATACGATGGCCATAGTTAAATAAAATAACAGTGTAAATGCAAGGTTTAACGACGATTGCCGTTTATTGTGCTGTTTTACAGGTAATAATATCGTCATTATTTGGCTGGATTCACGCATATAAATATGTAGCGACAGTTCGCCCTTGGATTCTAATAATAAGGGTTCTCCTTTTTCAAATTTTTCTTTAATGTTGCTGGGGATCGGGAAATTAGATTTTTCTTGAAAAGAAATAGCAAGATCCTTTTGCTCTTTCCAGTGTTGAATAAATTCATCTTGGTGAAGGCTTTTGTCCAAGCTAAGGGCGATGTGTTTACCTAATATTTTGTATGCTTTAAATTCATCTTCGGCGGCATTGGCGTTATAATTAAGGTGAGAATAAACTTCACTGATAACCCATCCAGTACCCATTACGGATGCAATAACAACGATGATCAAGGATAAGGTTAACTGTCTCATGGGCGATCGTTACCAAGCGTCGCTGGCAAATAAATAACCTTTGCCCCAGATAGTTTTAATTTTATAGAGCTGGTCAGAAGAGTCGTTTAGTTTTTTTCGCAAACGCGATACGCGAATATCAATCGAACGGTCGAATCCATCGTAATCAAAGCCCCGTAATTGACTAATTAATTCATCGCGGCTCATGACTTGTCCTGCGTTAGAGGCAAGCAACCAAAGTACATCAAACTCGTTGGAAGATAAGGCAATCACTTTGTCATTAATGGTGGTTGTTTTAGAGTTTGAATCTATACGTAAACTACCAAAAGTGTGAAAGCTAACGTTTTTTACTTCGGGGTTTCCTCGTCGTAATAAGGCTTTTACTCTTGCGAGTAGTACCCGCAATTTTACGGGTTTGTTAATATAGTCATCAGCTCCTAATTCTAGGCCTAATACTTCATCAGCTTCTTCGTTGCATGCGGTCATAATTAAAATAGGGGCGTGGAAAAAGGCGCGGACTTCTTTACATACATCAAACCCATTTTTTTCAGGTAGCATAATATCAAGTAACACTAAATCTGGCTGATCTTCTTTTATTAGTTCAACGGCCACATCACCTCTATTGGCGATGCTAACCTGATAACCGTGATGGCTTAAGTAGTCACTAATCCATTCGGCAATAGATGCGTCGTCTTCTACAACCAGTATATGCTCCACAATTAGAATAGCCTCCAGCGACGAGTGTTTTTGCGGTTCGACTTGTAGACCCAAGCCACTTTTACTTTGGCGCTAGCAATTATTTTTTCTCCGTCTTTTGTGCGAATATCATAAATTATATTTTTGTTTGACTGGAAATCTTGCGTGTAAGATTTTTTTTGATTCCCTGTCCAGCAGAGCAGAGGCTCAGGGAGGTTCTGATCAAACAAGCAATGCTCCCCCTCTGTTGGTGTCTGCCAATTAAATTTCAATGTCTGGTAGCACGCCTGTCCTTGGTATAATGCAATACAGCGATCCGGTTTAACGGTAAACCACGTCGGTGCGTTATCTGCTGATAAGTCAGCAGATAAGCACAGCATCAAGGTAACCATAATAATATTTAAGATTAAAACCATATTCTTTTATTGTTCCCGTTAAAAAATATAGTTAATAGAGGTAGAGATATAGGTGCTGCCATTACCGTCGGTAAGCGGGCTATCTTGTACATCACTAGAAAAGCGGGTGTAACGAGCGGCTGAACGAAAGACAAAGTGCTCGCTGATGGGGTAACTAACACCAATTTCTGTTGTGTAAGCCATAGTCGAGCTAATATCGTATTCAGGAAAGCGGGTGGTCGCTTCATTGTCATCGACGCCATACCAGTAGCGACTCGTTTTTGCTGAGGCATAATCCGCACTAATAACGCCATGAAAGTTCCAGTTTCTAACTTGCCAGTTTTGGCCTAAGCGCAGAGTGCTGACAACCCCGTTGTCATCGTGGATGTCAGTGACTAAACGATATTGAAGTATTGTGTTCCCAAAATAACCTGTTGCCCTAAATCCCGCGCCAGCATAAAAGGTGTCCCGACGTATTAATTCACGGTTACGTTGTGCCTCAGATAAGCTGGAGTAATCCGTGTCATCATTACCTTCATGTAATGTTCCGTTGATGCTAGCGCCGAGCAGGTCAACCGTCCATTTGTTATTGCTCCATAAGTTATAACCCAAATTTAACCCATCAAGTGTTCCTTGTGAAAGCTCAACAAATAGCCCGTTATAACGGTAAGAGCCGCCTATAACCGCGGTTAAAGACGTTCCGTCGACCTCGTCGGAAACAGAAACTCTTGCGTCGTTTGTGTAACCTGCGCCTACGCCAAGCTCAAAATAACCCCCATTGCTTGTATCTGGGGCACCTGCTGCCTGGCGGATATCGCTGGCAATATCGGCGGCAAAAGTATGGGGCGTGCAGGGCAACACTAACAGTAGTGTTAAAAATAGTTTTTTCATCATATTGCTCCTCATGGCTAAGTTTTCACATTAAACTAGCCAATGAGTTATTAAGCTGTATTAAGTTATGTAAAGCTGTAACAAGTTGTATCAATTGTAAGGGCATTTGCCCGCAAAATACAAAAATCACATAGAGGGTTCTTGATGTGGGGTGTCACAGGGGGCTGAAGGTATGTTGCAGTTTTTTAAGCTTGCATGATTTGCACAAACGATTAAGCGGCCAAGCCGTTTACAGGTTGAACCGCTCTCTTAGATGAATCGCCACACCATCTGTGTGATGGTGTCCTATGACTTTTGTTGCAGCTGCTTTGACTTTGTCGTTGGCGTTTTCGGGTGCGTAGCATTCGTCTGCTAGAGCAAACATGCTGAGATCGTTGTCGTTGTCGCCAAAGCAAATTAAGCTACTCACGCCCAGTTGTTGCTTTAGTAATTCTACGGCACTGCCTTTGTTGGCATCGCTATGGTGTACGTCCATCCATTTTAAACCGTTGCCTTCTATGGCAGGCCCAGAATAGGAAATAAGATTAGTCTTACTGCGGAGGCGCTGTTCGATCGCATCCACTTCTTTCTCCGACCCTAGCATGCTGATATTGGTAATTTGCGCATCGCTGGGCATGTCTTCTATCGGCAGCACATTAGCGCTGGGGCGAATATGAAAAGTGTTGAGTAAACGTTTTTCGACTTCGTGAGCAACTTCGGGGTGATAAATAAAGTGATTGTTGTCTTTATCGATACTGGTAATAAAGGGAGTAATCCCTTGTGACAGAGTGGCTTCCATAATATGAACAGCGTCTGCAACAGTTAATAGATTTTCTAGCGACAGCTTTTCAATTTTAGGGTCCCACATGATGACGCCATTGCTATAAATATGCGGTAGGTGAAACCCATGACCTTCAATAATGTCGTGCGCCGAGTGTAAGGTTCGCCCCGTCGCTAAGGTATAAGCAATATTATTGTCCGTTAGTAAAGACAAGGTTTCTTTAGTAAAAGGCGATATTTGCGAGGCATCGTTTAGCAGTGTGCCGTCTAAATCGAAAACAATCAGTTCCATAGAGCTATAAACACCTAAAGGGGGTAGCGGTTTTATTGATAGTGATTCGCTAAAAATGATGCATTGTTATTCATAGCGGCTTATTTTTGATGGGTGTTCACGTTAATGCATAATCATGCCGCACGGATAGTAACGGCATTCTGTACCAAATGTTAGGCGCAGTTGCCGATAATCTTTTAATACGTTGATATTATGCTATTAGCTTTGTTGGATTTTGCCGATTTCGTAGTCTACCGCTTCTTTGACCAGCATCAACAAGCGAAGATAAAGTTCGTTGCCGGGGCAAGAGGCGTTCCAGTTAGGGTTATGCTCCGCTAGTAATGCGGTCTCTTTGGTTCTGTCGACACGCAATATTTGTATACGCGCTAGCATAGCCTGCACGTTGGCAAGTGTTTCGGCTGAGCAGTCATCGATGAGAGGGTTAGGCTGCCTGAATAGAGAGTGATTAATAGTTGTATAATCCTTTTTATTTTTCAGCTAAGTGTTTGAGATAAAAACAGGTGTTTTTTAACTTCGGTGAATACGTCGTCCTGACTAACGAAGGATAGAATACTATGATGAGTGAGGCTGTCAACATTGATGTGTGCGGTCTTCGCTGATTTGTTGAATTAGGTGACATGGTATCGTTTTTATTTAAAACTGATTAAGTTATTGCGATGATAAATGGCTTGATTCGCTGATTATGTTACTTTTTTGTTGGTTTTCTTTGCTATCTCTTCTTGTCTCTCTCGCTGCTCTGTGTGTAACTCTATAGTCCTCGTCACATGCCACCGTTACTTGTATAGTTAAAAATATGCAATTTTGCTCATAATAATAGTCAGGTGTATCGCTCTCATGTTAGAAACGATAAAGCAAAAGTTAGTAGAATCACTCAATGATAATAAGCTTGATAACGATGAGCGGCGCGATCTTTTTGAGTTGTTCTCTGCCTTGACGGGCGATCAAAAGCGCTATGTTAGAAACCAGGCCTTTGATTTAGCTCGCGACAAAGTGGGCGAATACTATGCGGATGGTCGGCAAACGATGCAGGTGATGGGTTGGCTAGAGCGTATTGTTAAGTTGGTCGAGAAGAGTTCTCAGCAATCTATTATTACCAGTAGGGCCTATTTTAGCCCTGGCGATGAGTGTCGTGACGGTATTTTGGATTTGCTCACGCGCGCTCGTGAGCGAATTGATATCTGTGTGTTTACCATTTCTGACGATCGAATTTCGGCTGCAATCATGGCGGCACACAAAAAGAATGTTGCTGTACGAGTACTGACCGATAACGACAAGGCTAATGACCGCGGTAGTGATGTCTACCGCATGCAGGAATACGGTATTCCAGTTGTGATGGACTCCTCGCCAAGCCACATGCACCACAAGTTTGCTCTGGTTGACCATTATTTGTTGAATGGCAGCTTTAATTGGACCCGCAGTGCTTCAGACCGTAACCAAGAAAATATTGTTATTAGTGACAACTCGGCCTTGGTTCGTGAGTTTGACCGTATGTTTAACCAGCTCTGGGACTCTTTCTCCTAAGTGGGTGGCTCAGTCCGCTTATAGCTCTAGCATCATGTTCGGTGTTTCCTCATTCCAAATCTATATCAAAAAATTTTGATATAGATTCTTTCCCCTGATATAGTATCGTCCCATGATCGACTCAACCTTATCCTTTGGCGATGTGTCTGCCTTGAACAAGGCGGCTGGTGAGCCATTGCGTTTGGAGATCCTGCGGGTGTTGGCTCATGATTCCTATGGCGTATTAGAACTAAGCGAAGTTTTTCAGCATAAACAGTCAGGTATGAGCCACCATTTAAAGGTGCTCTCCGAGGCGGGTTTGGTTGCAAAGCGGCGAGAAGGCAATTCGATTTTTTACAGTCGAGCGTTGCCAAATTATGGTGATGAGTTAGGGGCTCTGCATCAAGAGCTTTGTTCCACGGTCGACTCTATTGCGATTTCGAGAATGGTGGCCAAGCGTTTACAGCGGATACAGCAGGAGCGAGTTAGTCAGTCCCAGCAGTTTTTTGTGCAGCAGGCAGATAAATTCAAAGCCCATCAAGACTTGATTGCAGAGTATCCGGTATATGGAGAAGCCGTTACCGAATTATTGAACAAAACAGCATTGCCTAAGCGAGGCTTAGTTGTTGAGGTTGGTCCTGGTGCTGGCGAATGCTTGCCCAGTTTAGCGCAACAGTTTGAGCGGGTGATAGCCCTCGATAACGCGCCCACCATGTTAGAGAAAGCGAAGTACTATTGTCAGCAACAAAAAGTGACTAATGTTGACTTTGTTAACGGCGACACAAAAACCTTGTTGGAAAAAAAGTCAGAAGTAGACTGCGTGTTGATGAATATGGTGTTGCACCATACGCCATCCCCAGCCGATATTTTTCTGGATGTGGCAGCTTGTTTAAAAGAAAAAGGCGCGCTATTGATAACGGACCTGTGTCGCCATGATCAAGATTGGGCAAAAACAGCCTGTGGCGATCTTTGGTTAGGTTTTGATGCTGAAGAGTTACAGCGTTGGGCCGCCTTGGCCGGTTTGAGTAAAGGCCATAGCAATTATCTGGCTTTAAGGAATGGTTTCCAGATTCAATTACAGCAATTTTTTAAAATAAATTAATCCAATGCCGTTTTTATTTATATTCTGTCTTTGTACATGAATATGTGCGGCTAAAAATACAAAGAGGAAAGTTCATGTCTGAATATTCAGTATTTACATCGGAGTCTGTTTCTGAGGGACACCCAGATAAAATGGCGGATCAAATATCTGATGCTATCGTCGACGCAATGTTAAAGGATGATCCTAATTCGCGCGTCGCCGTAGAAACCCTAGTGAAAACTGGAATGGTTGTGTTGGCAGGTGAAGTGAGAACGTCTACTTATATTGACTTAGAAGACTTGGTGCGCGATGTCATACTGAATATTGGTTACAACTCAAGTGATGTTGGTTTTGATGGCGCATCTTGCGCAGTCTTGAATGCTATCGGTAAACAATCGCCCGATATTGCTATGGGCGTAGACGAAGCCAATAATAAAGATCAGGGTGCAGGTGACCAAGGTTTAATGTTCGGTTATGCCACTAGCGAAACTGATGTGTTAATGCCGGCGCCTATTTACTATGCTCATCGTTTGGTTGAGCGCCAAGCAAAAATGCGTAAAGAAAACGTATTACCATGGTTGCGCCCAGACGCAAAAAGTCAAGTGACTTTGCGTTACGAAAACGGCAAGCCTATTGCGATTGATGCTATTGTATTGTCAACACAGCACGACGAAGGTATTTCACTGGACGATTTACGCGAAGGTGTTTTAGAGGAAGTTATTAAGCCAGTATTACCTGAGGAGTGGTTGCATAAAGACACCTTGTATCATATCAATCCTACTGGGAATTTTGTTATTGGTGGTCCAGTGGGCGATTGTGGTTTAACCGGTAGAAAAATTATTGTTGATACCTATGGCGGTATGGCGCGTCATGGCGGTGGTGCCTTTTCAGGTAAAGACCCTTCAAAGGTAGATCGCTCTGCTGCATACGCGGGACGTTATGTTGCTAAAAACATTGTAGCTGCAGGCTTGGCTGATCGTTGTGAAATACAAGTGTCTTATGCGATCGGCGTGTCAGAGCCAACGTCTATCTCGATCAATACTTTCGGTACGGGTAAATTAACGGATACGGAAATCTCTGCTTTGGTGCGTGAGCATTTTGACCTGCGTGCAGGTGGTTTAGTCGACATGCTAGATCTTAAGCGACCTATTTACCAACCTACAGCGGCCTATGGTCACTTTGGTCGAGAAGAAGAAAATTTCACATGGGAAAAAACAGATAAAGTAGAGGCTTTGAAAAAAGCACTCTAGTCAATAATGAATGTAGTTTTTAAAAATTTAGAGGAATAACAGTATGAGCGCAGAATTAAAGATAGTAGAAAACTTTACAGACTATAAAGTGGCAGCAGATAACTTAGAGCAATTTCGAAAAGATGCTGAGTGGGGCCGAAAAGAAATTAATATTGCTGAAGGTGAAATGCCTGCGTTGATGGCGTTGCGCTCTAAATATAAAGCAGAGCAGCCATTAGCCGGTGCAAAAATTATGGGTTGTATCCACATGACGATACAAACGGCCGTGTTGATCGAAACCTTGATAGATTTAGGTGCCGAAGTTCGCTGGTCTTCATGTAATATCTTTTCGACTCAAGATCATGCTGCTGCTGCGGTTGCCGCTGCGGGTATTCCTGTTTTTGCTTGGAAAGGCGAAACAGAAGAAGAGTTTTTGTGGTGTATCGAGCAAACGATCATGTCAGAAAAAGACGGCAGCCAAGTATGGGATGCCAACATGATCTTAGATGATGGTGGCGATTTAACTGAAATGTGTCACAGTAAATATCCTGCAATGCTAGATAAAATTCATGGCATATCTGAAGAAACTACCACCGGTGTGCATCGTCTGCTAGAAATGTTGGAAAGCGGTGAGCTAAAAGTACCGGCTATCAATGTAAATGATTCTGTTACAAAATCTAAAAACGACAACAAGTATGGTTGTCGCCATAGTTTGAGTGATGCGATTAAGCGTGGTACTGACCATTTGTTGATGGGTAAAAAAGCATTAGTCGTCGGTTACGGAGATGTGGGTAAAGGTTCAGCTGCGTCGCTAAGCCAAGAAGGCATGATTGTTAAGGTAAGTGAGGTCGATCCTATTTGTGCCATGCAAGCATGTATGGATGGTTACGAAGTAGTGTCACCTTATATCGATGGCGTTAACCTCGAAAGTGCCGACTCGATCAATAAGCAACTCTTGGGTGCAACCGATTTAATTGTGACTACAACGGGTAAC
>JAVCKV010304841.1:0-14280 GCA_032274145.1 Herpochondria borealis
CTTGCCATCTCTGGCTCTCATGATAAGCAGTTACACAATTTTATCTACAGTCTCGCTTTCCACCCGGTGACCCCTGTTTCCGCAAATTGTCGAAATCTAAAAGCTGAGTTTGCTTGGAAGACACCAAAGCCCAAATAGGTTGCACAGATATCAGTTGCGAATTCCCAGTTGTCCCAACCACCTGGCGGCGGTTTTGTTGCGCCTGTCGTGAGATAGTGAGAGAGTTCGTGGGCAAAGGTCGCCACCATATCTGTTGGGTCAGCAGTGATCATAGGGTTATAGGTAATCGTCACTGCATTATTTCTATCGACTGAAAAAGTACCTGCTGGGCCATGCTCCACATTTTGCAGTACGGTACCAGCAGCTACGATTGGATTTATATCACTTTCTTGAACTTGAAGTGTGACTGGCCAATCTTCCATTCCCGCATGTGATTTTACTTGTGCAAAAGTTTCATGGGCAGCTGCTTCGCTCGAACTTACAACAGTAGGGAAATATTCGCTTGTAGGCAAAATCAGTTTTGTGTTCTTGTAAAAGTCTTCGCTCCCTGTGTGATTTAGCAGCCACCTGAAGCACTCGACTTGAAAATTCTTATTCTCTGCTGACAATATCGGTTTTTTTCGAAAAAGATTCCACACGGATTTCCACCTTAATTAATGAGTACTTCCTGTAGTGGAATCAATAGTTACCACCTGTTTTTCCCGCCCAGTTCTTTCCATTTGTTACGATTCTTATTGGGTGAATTGCCATCGTGGCCTCCCTGCCCTTTTGTTTTTCCTCGGCGCTGGGGTTTTGCATCTGGTTCAAAGTTGCCATATTCCTCATCATCGGTAGAGTGCGCTGGTGATTTTACAATAGGCTTAAAGCCAGGGATGATCTCGCGTTCAAACCGCTTATTTATAAGCCGTTCAATGGACTCTAACTGTTTGCTTTCGTCATCACTGAATAATGAAAGAGCTAATCCTGAACTTCCTGCACGCCCAGTGCGACCTATGCGATGCACATAGTCTTCCGGCGCATACGGAAGATCGTAATTGACGACGCAAGGTAGAAGATCGATATCAATACCACGAGAAGCAATATCGGTCGCGACCAACACCACAACATCCCCGCTTCGAAATCCATCTAAAGCGAGTGTTCGTGCATGCTGGGTTCTATTGGCATGAATGGATGCTGCACTGATGCCAGCACTCCCTAATTCGGAGACCAGACTATCAGCGCCACGTTTGGTTCGACTAAAAACCAAAACCTGATGCCACTTGTTCCTTTTTATCAAATGAATTAACAGCTCGCTCTTGCGCTCTTTGTCTACTGGATACATTTTCTGCTTTACCGGCTCAACATCACTATGGGCTGCAGTCACGTCAATCGAAACCGGGTTTTTTAACATTCCTTTGGCTAGCGATTTGATCTCCTCTGAGAACGTCGCTGAAAACATTAAGTTTTGGCGATTGGCTGGCAACAGTGTTTGAATATGCTGGATGTCCTCAATAAACCCCATATCTAACATTCGGTCGGCTTCGTCGAACACCAATATCTCTAGTTGATCAAAGCAAATTGACTGCTGATTGTAGAGATCGATCAAGCGACCAGGAGTAGCAACCAACACGTGCAGACCATCTTGCAGCTGGGTTATCTGCGGCTCTATCCTCACACCACCAAATACCGCCGCAGAGCGTACATGCATTTCACCTCCATGGGCTTGAATGCTCCTCTCGACCTGAGCTGCAAGCTCACGGGTTGGTGTTACGACTAACGCTCTGATATCTAGAGCCTGTGGATTGGGGCCACCAGATAGCAGCTGCACTATAGGCAGAGTGAAAGCGGCTGTCTTGCCTGTGCCGGTAGGTGCCACAGCCAGAACATCACATTTGTTAAGCACTTGCGGGATAGCTTCAATCTGTATTGCTGTTGGATTTGCATAGCCCTGCTTTGCAACGGTTTGCTGCAGCGCATCACAAAGGCCTAAAGAGCCAAAGGACATAGACAGACATTCCTTGTATTGATTGAAGTTACAACCATGATGCCTGATCGAGCATCTTAAAGGCGCCTTAGTTTAACTTCAGTGCTTCTTTCCAAAATCTGGGCTTTTCCGCGATTTTTTTGTTCCCAAGAGCCTATAAAACACCCGCTCATCATGTGTCGTTTTATATTGGCTAACATTGCAGTAAACAATCAACCCAGCCCTTGATTGCTAGGCCCTATTTACCCCATCATGGCAGACCGCAACAACATCTCCAGAGCCCAATCGCCACATGCACACCCGTAATCTACGTGCCGACTTAACTCTCCTTCTCGTCGCGGCCATTTGGGGCTTTGCTTTTGTCGCTCAAAGCCTTGGAATGGAAAGCCTAGGTCCATTTGGATTCAACGGTATTCGCTTCGCTGTTGGTGTGATTTCCCTGCTGCCATTGCTTTATTTTATCCCTAGAGCCGTCGGCACCGCGGACGGTAAAAAGTTCTGGCTTGGCGGTTTCGCAGCTGGCTTGTTTTTGTTTATGGGTTCTGCTGCCCAACAAGTCGGTTTGTTGTGGACTACGGCAGGCAATGCTGGCTTCATCACAGGCTTGTATGTGATTTTGGTGCCATTGATTGGGATCTTCTTTGCCCAGCGGACTGGCGCATGGACATGGTTTGGTGCAGGGGTTGCAGTTGTGGGTCTGTACTTGTTGAGCGTCGGGCCCGATTTCAATGTGAATAAGGGCGACGTTTGGGTTTTGATGAGCGCTGGGTTCTTTGCTGGCCATGTGTTGATTATTGGCTACTTGGCTCGCAGCTTAGATAACCTGCATCTCGCTATCTGGCAGTTTGTCGTTTGCGCAGTCCTGAGCTTGGCTGTAGCCCTTTTCCGAGAGTTAGACACTCTCACGCTAGAAAATATTCAATCTACTGCATGGCCGATCGCCTGGGCGGGAGTTGCCTCAGTGGGTATCGCTTACACGCTGCAAATAATTGCACAGAAAGAAGCCCCGGCTTCACACGCGGCCATCATCATGAGCCTAGAGTCTGTGTTTGCTGCCATTGGAGGGGCTTATATATTGGGTGAAGTCTTGAACAACCGAGGTTTATTGGGTTGCGGGTTGATACTGGCAGGCATGTTGGTATCGCAGGTGCCACTTTTCAGGAAAACATCTGTCAATTCCGTAACTACTGACTGAGGCTCAAGACAAAGCCTAACTTGCCTCGTGTAGTTAGTGGCCTAACCAACAAAGGTGAAGGAAGCATCAAAATGCCTCACTTCACCTCTATATGGTCACGCCGTTTCACACCTACGTCCCACTCAATTCCGTATCGCTCCTAAGAGAATAAACGCTTCTATCCAGAGGCTGACATTTGGAAATGACTTCCATTAGCTGTGAAAGTTTTTTGCAATATCATGTTACTACTTTTTTACTAAAGCGTCGCGAATCTCTGTTAAGAGATCTTCTTGTGAAGGACCAGCTTCTGGCTCAGGCGCTTTGTTGCGAGTAGCAACTTTAATAATAATGAAAACAACGGCCATTATGATCAAAAAATCGATGAAACTTTGTGCAAATGCACCGTACTTAAGCATAATAGGTTCGAGGCCATTTTCGCCACCACCCACATCTGCCAGCTTGTAACCCAAGTCTGAAAAGTTAACACCACCTAGAGCAACACCTATTGGAGGCATAATCACATCACTGACAAGTGATGAGATCAGCTTGCCAGATGCAACACCGATAATAATACCGGTTGCCATATCTATTAGATTACCGCCAAGTGCAAATTCTTTAAAATCTGACATCATTCCCATAGTAATTTCCTTTGTTTTTTAGTGAAAAAAGCGATTGTACGACAAATCGCTTGTTTTGTGCATGCAATTGCATATTTTGTCAAAGGTAATTAACTGTATTAGAACGTAATAATGTCTCTCAGAACTTGTCCAAAGGCGAAATCATTGAGCTACAGCCTTGCAGTTTCACTGCATTTACAATTTATAGTACACTTATTTACAGTACTGAAGGCTAAAAAAGTGGGAGCAGATTTCTTAAAATTGGTAGGTCTCTACACCGATCTCTTGTCAATGCCGAGAGTTCCAGCATTGTCGTAAAAACCGCTGATATTCAAATCGTCGGTGAAATATAAAGCCCTACTCTGGCTACAAATATCTTTAACCAAGCCTCAGATTGATTGGTGGCTGCAAGTCATGGCCGCAAAATTTATGAGCTAGAAGATGCACTTGATGTGGCTTTTTTTAAAAGTCACTGCGTCTTATTGTGAAGCCTTGCATGGATAATACACGCGTGTCTCTGGCCCACAGTCAACTGATCAGATTGAACATAAGTTCAAAAATTTATAACTCACAAAAACGCTTTGCATAGGGAGGCGAGATCAAAACCTGCCACGGTCAGAGTAGGTCCGTGCATTATTTGCAACTAATATATTTCTGGGTGATGATTTAGAGGTGTGCCGTCCGTCGAGATGCCTATTTCCCTTGACTGTTCACTATACTTCTTGATTTGCTCCAAATGGAAAAGCGTCCTGATGCGATCTGAAATTCTTAACGTCAAAGACCCCGCTATAGTCGGCGACGACATTGATGAAATAACTGACTTGATTTTTGAAGGGGCCAAAAGAGAGTTGAAATTTCGTCAAGCCGCAATGATTAGTCATAAGATAGCGGTTGAAGAAAACACTAGATACCTTGAGTCGTCTGTAGATTTTTTTGCTAGAGGTAAAATTTTTGTCCTGATCGCGTTTGCGATTATGCTAGTTATTATATTCTTCGCTATTTACCAATCTACAGACGACTGGAGCGTGCGAATTTCACAGTATAAATCTATCGCTTTACTGATAGTTTTTGCTATTCCCTTTGGATATTTTTACCTGAATATCGAAAAGAGGATACGGCACCATCGCCTCCATAAAAAAATTGAATCTAAGTTGAAAGAACTTATCTTTACAAAAGCTAAAAGTCCAAGTGTTCAATAGCGCAGATTGTATATTTCTATGCTCATATATCAGCAGCCTCAACTGAGCAGCTGGATATTCAACATGACAAAAGAAACTAGACAAACAGAAAAAAGCAAGAAAAGCTTAATCTCGCTTCAAAAGAAAAAACCATTTAATTATACGTAGGAAGCTGCAATTTACTTTGGTAACCCACTAATCATTTTAGTGTTAACAGCCACAGAGCGTTAGTTCGGATACGAAAAGGAAACCGATGCTCTAATAGTGCTAGCTTGACCACTCAAATACATGAGAATCGTGACTGATTTAGTCTCGCCGGCAGCAATTGTAAATGCTTCCACCGTCGAATCAAGCCCTGCTGCACTGTACATAATTGGTTGCCCTTTTTCATCGAGGGCAAATACATTGGGTGGTGCAATTCGTATTGCTTTGGCCAGATTATTTTGCACTGAGACGGCTAGAGTTATCAAACCATCTGGTGCTGTTTCTACAACCTCATAGGAGACCGGAAGCACTGTGCCTGGCAACTCCTCTATCCCACCAGAGATGTTAAAATTACTGCCTAGGGAGAATTTAATTTTTTCAACTTTGTCGTACTGTCCTTGGCCAGAACCTGCAATGACATGGTAGCCAGTGCCTCTAGCGGGTAAACAGTTTTGAACTGTTCTTTCCGAGTTGCCGCTGTTGTTATTTATACCCCCTGACGAGAAAAAGTGACTAACGACTTTAAATGACTCATCATCGTCATGCACAATTTCGATATCGTCAAACAGTATGCCACAGTGAATTGAGTCAGAATTATTTCGTATAAAAGCGACAACAAAAGGAAGCGAATTGCTAACTTCCTCTCTTACGATTACAACGCGTTCCACAACGATATCAGATGTAGCACCGACAACTTCAAATGGCACTGCTTTCCGGAGCTCTACATTGGCATCTCTGTTACTGCCAAACGTTGGTCCTGATAAGAGTGCGGAATTATTCGCAAACGCAAACGATTCATTGCCTGCAACGTCGCCAAAGCCTAAGTTGTCAACGGCATCAGAGCTGGGATTACTTATTACTGAGTCACCAGATCCAGAATCACATGAAATCGAAAGCGCGCAAATCGTACTAATCAATAACAGGCGATTAAAAATCTTCATATTCTATCCAAAATTTAAATTGTTGATCAGAAGTTACTATCATTCAAACTATCACAACTAGCACTTACAACAAAGAATAGAGATTTATTTTTTTAAGATACATTTTATAAATGTTTTGATCTATCTATTGAAAGCACCAGAGCTGATAGGTGAATTTAGTGGCAAGCATCTTGTCTATGTTTTTGGTTGGATTTACAAGGCTTTGTGTCGATTGCTGCAGTGGCGATCTTATTGGATAACTCAAGATTATGATGATTCGAACAATTGTTGCGATGGTGTGGATCGTTGCTTCCGCTGCTGTAATGGCGCTGGAGCAATCGCCACAACAGGCTGAAATCGAACAATTGTATTCAGATTTCAGCAAAAAGCTCTCTGTGCCTGACGTGCAAGTCACCGAAGCTCTCACGCAACAAGGTCTAGTTTATGTGGATGTTCGCACGGAAGCAGAGCGGTCGGTGTCGATGCTGCCAGGGGCTATCGATGCCGAGACCTACGAGGCACTGCCCATGGCAGATCGACAGAATGCAGTGATTTATTGCACTATCGGTGTGCGCAGTGGCGCCTATGTAGCAAAGCTAGCCGAAGAGAATATTGAGGCGAAAAATCTTGCGGGAGGCCTTTTGGCGTGGACGCACGCGGGTGGTCTGATGCAACACAATGGAGAGGTCGTAGAGCATGCCCACGTTTATGGGCGGCGCTGGAGCTTGTTACCCGAGTCTTATAAAGTTGAGTGGTTTTGGTGGGTTATTTAATATTCGATCTGGATAACACTCGCTAGAAATCGGCAAGCAACAAGCAAACCCCAGAATAATGTGCTTGATTTGGTGGCAAAAAGGCAGGTTGCAATAACCCACACCTACCGTCCATTCAAACCAAATATTTGTGGAGCTAAGTCAGTAATTACAGCTGGCTAGATAGGTCCAGGGCAATCGATGCAAAAAAAACAGATAGGATCTGTTATGTGCAGGTTGTTTGTCACTGCTATCACTATTCTGTTATTGAATACCTAGTTCGACTAAGCTGTCGCATAAACACTAAAGCCTATACACTGCAACCTCCGTAGGTCAGCTCTTGACCCGAAAAACTCCCGCATTAGTGGTTTCGAGTTCTAGGATAGCGTCGACGGTATAAGGTAACTAGCCCCCTATTCTGACGACTTCCTTAAGCACATTTGCAGAGTTAGAATTCTATGGCTATTGCCGACATCGAACATCACGATACCTTCGGTGGTGATGACGAGTATTTTGAGTGCTTGGCCAAGGACCTAATCAAAAAAGGATTCAGCATACGGCCTGGTGCGCTTCCCATCGCTTTGTCCACTAGCCTGAGTACCCATCTCAACAACTTAGAACAACAACGATTCACTCAAGCAGGAATCGGTCGGCAGCAGTTGTCGATGCAAAATAAATTTGTGCGCAAAAACGAGATCAGTTGGATCAACGATGACGACGCTATGGGCCGCGAATGGCTTGCTTGGACAGCGTCTATGCAGATCTATTTAAACCGCCGCCTATTTTTGGGCTTGTTCTCCTTTAAAAGTCACTTCGCCCGTTATACGGTGGGGGATTATTACAAGCGGCACGTGGATGCATTCATTGGTGAGAATAACCGCGTGTTATCAGTCGTGGTGTATTTAAACCATCACTGGAGCCTTGAAAACGGTGGGGAGCTTGTGTTGTATAAAGACCCTCAAGATTTACAAGGCACCAGTGTGCTGCCGCTGTTTGGCACTGTGGTGGTATTTCTGAGCGAAGAATTTCCGCACGAGGTACGAACTTGCAACCGTGAACGCCTGTCAATTGCAGGCTGGTATCGAATGAATACCTCTACCGACGTGAGAGTAGACCCGCCTTCATGACAGTCATACAGAAATGATCGGTGATGGTGGCTTTCACTATTCTAAAGCCTCACTCTCCCCCTCTACAGTCATAAACAACCTCGAAACAGAACCGCTTTCCGATGCTATATCATTCAGTGATTGATTTTGCTTTGCTTAAAAATTACGTGTTTTTCACTGGTTTAGATGTGCGCTTTTTTGAATCGTTACTGCATCATCGGCCACGCCACTTGCTAAACGCGGCCTATAATTCTTTATTTGGCATGGTTTTTTAAAGAAAACTAGTTGAATTTTTGGAGAACATGCATGGCGGCCCCGTTACTTGCCCCTTTAGTATCGCTATTACCCGTAATTAAAATACTGGCCTTAGGCAGTCTTAAGTTTGTGGGTGTAGGTATTGGTGCGGCGGTTGCCCCTGTCAAGACAGCGAACTTCCTCGTGGGAATGTCCGCAGGAACACCGCTCAAGTACGCACAGTTTCGTCAGCAGAAAGGCTATTTTGTCGCGGGTGATTTAGAACTCATAGAAAAGGCGAACCTATTGATCTCCGACAGTATCAAAAATCCTGACCAGCACATGAGTCGTGAGGAGGCGCGAGAATTTCTTAAGAGCGTATTAGTATCTACAATTGTAGGCATGAGAGTCAGCGTTACTTCTATCCCGTCGCGAATAGTACGAATGACCCAGACAATGATTGAGTGGTGTAAAAAACCGTTTTCTTCACATGATAAATAATTCAAACTATTGGGCGCTCGGAGGAATCCGTGACTGATATTGATAACTCGCGAGAAAGTAGTAAATCACTCTACGGCCGCCTTGAATCAAAAGCGTTGGACAAGTTGCCCGCCTTCATCTCGCCACTGCGTCTTAGAATAATGGTGGGTTATTTAGCTGTTTTGCTGTTGACCATTTATGGTTGGGAACAGCTAGCAGCAGCCTGGCGATACTTGCTTACCCTATTAGCACCTGCCGCCGCTTTGCTTGGTGCTCTCATGGCTTTGAAATTGAGCGTAGTATTTGTATCACTGTTTTCTTTGCTGGTTGCACTGTTGAAATTCTTTTTTGGATTTCTGGTGATTGTTTTAAAGCCAGGTATTCTTAAAGCTATTCTAATTCCACAGTTAATCTCACTTGCTGGTTGGGCACACCGCAAGAGTGAGCGATTGCAGGCATTTTTCAAAAAGCTCTACAACTATTTTAAATCGCTGGCTACTCGCCTAATGGATTGGTGGAGAGCGCAACACACAGTAGATAAATTATTGCTCTCTGGGTTTCTGATTCCGTTACTCACCGTGCTTTTGCTCGTGTTTATTATTGAAAGAGCAGTGACTATTTTTGCGGTCAAAAAATTCTCTGAGCAGGTGGTGCAAAAAACAACAAAATTGGTCATTAAACATTTTCACAAAATACCTGTCGTCGGTAACATTCCACACAAAGTTGCTACTGCAACTCGCAAGCTAACGGCGAAAAAAGACCGTGAAGATGTCATTGAAGACTTTAGAGAATTGGGCCACGAGATTTATCATCCAGATGATAATGATGCGAATGTTCAAGTCGCTGAGCAGCGCTCGGGTAATCAATCAGAATCACCGAACGCCTGACCGCGCACCCCATTGACTCCCTATCCCCTCTCTTTTTCTGTTGGTTTGAGCATCCCCCCGTGATAAGTAGATAGCTGCTCATATTCAGAGGGTGGTTGTCCCGCTAGATGCCACTACCTCGTCATTGTTAGATGAGTAAACTTTTCAACTCAGACGCAGAATAAGTGGTAAATCGGTTATGGCGGATACCAAACCAACGTCCCAGCACCTGCTCGTAGACGGCTCGGTAGTCCATAGTGTGTGCAGGGTCTCCGTCTATCAAAGCGCCTAAATCTGGAGCTTTACCGTAAAGCCCACCGCGCACGGCGCCACCAGTTATTAAATGTGGGGCAGCAGTTCCATGGTCGGTGCCACCGGCATTATTTTCGGCAGCTCTTCGACCAAACTCAGAATAAGTCATCACCAGCGTGTTGTCCCATTCGCCATCTTTATGTAATGCTTTACGCAGACTGGCAATGGATCTAGCAAGCTGATTAAGCAGACGAGCATGCTGACCAAGCTGATTGTCGTGCGTATCGAAGCCACCGAGTTGCACTCGATAAATCGGTGTATCGACACCAGATCGAATCAATCGCACCACTTGCGATAACTGATCGCCAAGCACACCGCCTTGCAAGGGTTTTACATTTGGTGATTGTTTTAGTTTTTTGGACAAACTGTCCATCGAATGATTTAGCTCGCGCATCCTAGCTGCAACAAGATCAAGTGTGGCATTGTACTGTTTGCCCGATACGGGCAATGGTACGCTTGTGGATTCAATTTGACTGGTGGATCGCAAAGACATCCATCGACCTCCATCGCTGTTAAACAAAGTAAGATCGCCTTTCAGGCTTATGCCGTGAGCATCCCTTACAACCCGTGCCAATTGATGTTCTATATCGTGGGTCATCCATCCTGATCGTCCATCAGCCCTTCCGTCACCGCCCGACTCCCACAGCGAAATGGATTTAAAATGGGAGCGATTTGGCAGCGGATATCCGAGGCCTTGAACCCAGGCCAGTTCGCCCCGTTCCCACAAATTCATTAAGGGTTTTAAACTTTGATGAAACGCAAAATCATCGGATATCGAGATGACTTGCTGCTTGTTTAAAGCAATGACCGGCCTCAAACGATGATAGTGATCGTTGCTTATTGGCACCAGAGTATTGAGCCCATCATTAGCACCGCTGAGCTCTATAAGCACCAATCTACGTCCACGTTCCGTCGCATCCGCAGCCAGAATAGCTTGTAATGGTGTCAACCCTAGTGGCAATGCAAGACTGGCTGACAATGATTTTAGTAGTGTTCGTCTGTTCATAATAACTTGTATCGCAAGTTGTCTAGTAGACCTGATAAACTGGATGCGAGAGTATATTTTGTAACTCTAGCTCAATCGACGTTGTGTCTTTAGCGCTGAGCTCTGGTATTGCTGCCGCATCTATACCACCAATGAGCAGATCTGCCAGCGAAAGGCCGCCGCTGATTAACTGTTGTTTCAAATCAGCAAGACTATCGATGTTAATGTGTGGCTCAGGTAAGGATCGTTGCACAGCAAAGGGCGTATCAAAATCTGAATTGACAGCAATCGACTGAGCAGACCGTGCAAATTCACTTGTACTGATCTCTTGACCTAGCAGCTCCACACGTTCAGCCCAGTGTTTTAAATTGTCTGCGTGTCGGTCTCTGATTTCATTGCCCGATACATGACTGATAAGCGCTGGCACACTTTTCCAAATGGCATTGACCAGTTGCCGCTGAGACGAGGTGAGGCTTTCATAATGACAATCGATGTTTGCATCTCCGCTAGGTGAAAGCGGAAACACAAGCGATTTTTCATTTGAAATATCTTCACGCCATGCACATTCTGGCCAGACCTCGATACAATCTGGCCAACAGCCAAATGAATCTATTCGGAGTTGCATTGATTGTTCATCCTCACTGTGCAAATGAAAACTCACCGTGTGGTAGAAACTATCGGGAGTCTGTAAATTTTCGAGTGCAATAATTACATCCAATTTGCGATGTATGTTGTCGGCACCATCACTGTTCGTTTCAGATCCATTTTTTCGCGATTTGCGTCGATCTATATTTTTACCAGATCTTTTCTGCGCCGTTTGATTTGTCCAAATAATGCGCGCATCAGTTGCTGTAAAAGCGCTCTCACGCTCCAGCATAGTCGGTAATTTATCAGCCAGATCTATAGAGACCGTTCCTGCACAATAAAGAAAGCCGGCCTGTTGTTTGCCATTTGGTACGCAATGACTGGTCTGTATCGCACCCACGGCGCTATAGGACTGCGAATCTACAATAACCGAATCGACAAACAAATTCCGGTCACCCGTTTTACCGGCTGCGTCATTTAAAAACTCAATTTCGATGTGAGTCGCCTCAGCAAGCAAGTGGGCTGTTGGAAAATAATCTTCAGTTAACCACGGCAACATACTGCGCTGTTGCATTGGTCCAAAAATTTCTGTGTCATAGCCCATTCGAAGTTCACGTTCTTCGCTTACCCATAAGGTTGTCTGTTGTCCTTTTATAGTTTTGTAAAGAGACAGGCTAAATCTAGGCGCGCCCTCAAAAAAATGACCGGCTAATCGAACTTGAACAGGTGCAGACGACTGCATTGTACCGGGCGAACTGACCAGCATCGATTCTGCTGATGTCATCAAACCGGACTTCGCGCTATTTTGCATTACGGATGAACCGGCCATCACCGGTTTCCCCGACATCATTGCACTAGCCGCTGTTGGCGATTCAGGTCCAGACGTACTGAGCATCGCTTGTAGCGCTAGCTGACGATTGAGCAATCGACCCGGTGCAACAAAAGCAGCACCCTCTTTCCAACCGGAAACGTTTGGTGGTGCAAATAATTCCATGCCAAGCAATGCATGCAAGGATGCCAACTGCGACCAAGCACGCTTGGGATAATCAAGAGATCGTGCAGTGCCAAGTAACAAGGTAGCTGGCGATTTGATTAATGAGAGTCTGTTCGTTTCATCCCAGAATTGTTGACTTTGCAACACCGACTGATAGAGCAACAGAAGATTATAATCAGACTGTCTAAATGACGTCGCTTGTGTTTCAACAAAAACCTCATCCGGCTCTTGGTCAGATACAAACGCCGACCAGAATTTTTTGACTAAGTGTCTGGCTGCAGCAGGCTGCTCAAGAATAACATCGATTAGAGAATCGCCATTGTGCTTATCCGTAACACCAAATAAAGTTTTATCTTCTTCATCGTGCTTGTATGCATGCAGTCGAAACGTATGATTACGTGTCTCACTTATTCCATAACCTGTCAGTGCCCGCGCAGCTTCCTTGACTGTGGACTCATCGAAATTCCCTTCGCCCAGTGTGAACAATTCCAGTAGCTCGCGGGCCAAGTTTTCATTTGCTTTGCCTTTGCGACTGCTCTGATTGTCGAGATAGATTAACAAAGCCGGGTCACGAATCATCGCTTTTAAGAATGCCCGATAAGAACCGGTTCCCATCTCTCTAAACAATCGGTTCTGCCTTGCAATGCTAATGCTATGTCGGTTAACGCCCTCGTAGCTAGTCGCAAAATGATCATGCCAGAACAACACCAAGCGCTCAGTTTGAGGAGAGTCGCTTTGCAGCATGTTATTCACCCACCACTGTCGCAGCTCAGCTATTTCTTCGTCACGTTCTCGGTTGAACATTTGTCGCTGCGTTTGAGGCAATGAGCCGCGTCTCCAGAATCGAGGTGCAGGCTCATCAACCCACGCTGGCATGGGAATGTAGGGTGTCGTCGTGATCTTGTCTGTGATCCGTTGTATGGCATCCGCACGGGACAAATCAACCAGTGCATCAAGTTCCATTGCTGATGCACCAAATCCTGTTCTACCCGCCAGATGGCGGGCGTCGGCCAATGACATCGGTTCTTGCAACCAGACGGAATCGCCCTGAGTGGAATCGGCAGCAAAAACTGCCGGTGCAGATGCTATCAGAGTCAAAAAACTTAGCATCACAGCGAACTGCCGATAAATTGACAATCCGCGCGGTAGATTTTCAGTAGAAAGGTTCATACTTCAATCCTAAATTGTTTTTTCTGTTTTGCACATCAGACTTGCCCAATGACGCGTAAAAAAGCGGATGACTGCGCTATCTCAGTTACTCAAAACATGACTGTCCCGGTTCAAACGCTAGGTGTGCACAAATTGCTGGCATTCCACATTTCTCGAATTTGTGTTTGAAATTGTTGTGCAAGAAACGATGCGTTTTTCAGTAGGTTATGTGTGCGTGTCTATGATAGTGCGTGTTTACCGTTTCAGTATTTGGATTAACATATGGACTTTTCATGAAACATTCCCGACGGAGAGCTGCCGCAACTTGGTGCTAACAATCCCTCTCATCATATTGCCTTAACACTAAAGGCATGACGCACTGAAGCTTTGCTGCTAGTTATGAATTCAATCCCCGCCCCCCTAAACACCTTTTATTTTTCTCCGTGAATTATTATGGAGCTAATTCTTACGGATAAAAAAGGTGAGCTATGCCAAAGCCAAGGAAAGAGCTTGTATCACTGGACGATACACCAAACTACCACTGTGTTTCTCGCTGTGTGCGCAAAGCCTTTTTGTGCGGTGTTGATCGAGACACGGGTATTGACTACGAACACAGAAGGCAGCAGATAGAAGAACGGTTGTTAAAATTAGCCGATATCTTCGCAATTAAAGTTTGTGCTTTTGCGATTATAACGGCATAGGTTAAATACCCCTGGTTATTAAGTGATTGTTTTTATTGGAACAGACTTTCCTGTTTGCCC
>JAVCKV010304952.1:0-10244 GCA_032274145.1 Herpochondria borealis
TCTTTGTAGATCTCTGTACCACAATGGCAATGGCTGTTGCTGGGAGAGAGTCTGACGACATGGTGGACCTCTTCTTCTGCGTATTTTGAACAATCAGATCTTTGAAAGCTTGTTGGAGTTGGCGGAGGGAGTTTTGGAGGGAAATTATTTGAATTTTGGGGTGCGCAAAAGGAACAACAGTACGAATTTCCAGTAGACGTTAGGGAATCATACCGGCACTGGGTATCCCTGTATCCCAGCTACTGTAAAAGGTCAGAAGACTGAAGACAGCCATTCTTCGCATGCTTATGCCTATGCTACCGTGTAATGACTTGAGAAGGACATGTAATCTGTTTTGCAATAAGTAAATACTGGTTGAGCACAGGTAAAAGGATGACCCAATGACATAATGACAGGAAAGGAAGTCTGAGAGTCCTGCACTCCATCATCATCATCATCATCATCATCATCATCTTCATCCTTGACACTCTTGTCGTTTGAACTGTTGAGCGAGGTTGACCATGGCATTGACACCATACTATAGCACTGACAGAAGCATCAATGTTTCTCGGAAAAGGAGAGGGCGGGTGGCATGCTTGGGCGGCTCGACAGCAGTGCTAAGCCTCGTGATGCTCGCTGTCGTCCCAGCCCCGCAAAAGTTCGTCCCACTCAGTATTCGGCAGCGCACACTGGCTGTCGTAGATCCCACGGACTATTTCAAAGACAGACCGGATGATTACTATCAAACGATCAGGCAATCAGCCCGAAGGGTGCAGGAGGAAACGTCGGATGTGATAGATAATGGTCCTGATGTTGCAACCAACGGCGAGACCATGTATGGTGTACCTTTCCCGGAGCCTCGAATAGGTGTGCCTTTTCCAGAGCCTCGAGTAGGCATGCCTTTTCCAGAGCCTCGAATAGGTGCGCCTTTCCCGGAGCCTCGAGTAGGTGCGCCTTTTCCAGAGCCTCGAGTAGGCATACCTTTTCCAGAGCCTCGAGTAGGTATGCCTTTTCCAGAGCCTCGGATAGGGGAAGGTGAGGCTGCTTCGAGTTCAGAAGAAAAGAAGGGTCGCAATCCGGAAGTTATTATCATAACTCCAACCGTTCCTCCTGTGAGCTCTCCTCCTGTGCGGTTGGTTGATAAACCTTCAGCGGCTCCGGTTCATCCACCGACGACAGAACCGACGAGTCCACCGACAAGTCCACCGAAAAGTCCACCAACTACCGCACCCGTTGTTACCCCGACAAATGCACCAGTCGTTCCAATAACCGGGTCGCCAACTGATCCACCAACTGACCCACCGACTGCGATGCCTTCCGTGCTACTAGTTCTTGCACAGAGGGTAGAAGAAGGAGCACCGCCGTCGCTGCAACCATCACCGCCCCCACAAGTGCCTCTGAGCACTCGCCCAAATGTGTATTCCTTCTATACCCAAAGAGAATCGAATTTGCCGGAGCTCGACACTGCGTTGATTGACAAATGGAAGTTGGCTTGGGAGAGAGCTGGGTACAATCCTAGGGTCCTGGATACAGAAACTGCTGCCCAGCACCCAGAATACGGACAGTACAAAAGTGCGATAGACTCAGTCCTAGCAACCTCAAGTGTTCGTAAGCCACAGGATCTCATACCTTGCTATCTTCGATATCTCGCCATGACCGTTGTGGGAGGCGGGATGATGGTTGATCTTGACATGACACCCAAGTCTGTGGCCTCTGAATCCAACGTCATACAGAACATTCCGGACAAGTTCACTTTGTATTGCAACTTTGATACTGCAGATCCGAAAGTAGATTGGGTCAAACAAGTCGAGACGCAAAGCGGCCTACCTTGTGCAGCAATGGCTGGGGCAGACGAGTGGTACAGGATTGGGAAATTGATGGGCTGGGTGGCACAAACGAACTTTGATCAGTCAGTTTGGACGGATGCCCACGCTCTTCAGTTCATGAAAGCTACTGGCGACGTGAAGATGCAGAAGAATGAGGTAGCACAAAGTTGGAGAACAAGTGGTTGGGATCGCTGCCACTTTCGCTATGTCTGAACTACCTACTGATGGGGGTTCGTGCGAAAGAGCACGTGCTCGTTTCCTGCTCGCTCCGCCTTGCTTCTCAGAAGATTGTAGCACAATCAACGCTGACTCTGGGGAACGAGGACGACTGGTTCAGAGGGATATTCTCATCGAGATGAGTTGTTAACACTCATCTCTGTGTATCACTGGGAAAGATGGGTCTTCTCCAGCGACGCACGTCGCTCGAAGGGTGGAATAAGAATTTTAACAGCAGTACATCTGAACTCTGAACGTGGCTTTACTCGGGTAAGTACTATTTGTACCATTCTGAAAACTAAAAACTATGTACTACTAGAGAGTCAGTCTTGGAGGCATGTTTGATGACCTGAAAGTCGTTTTATGACCTGAAGGCATATTCGAATGTCTGTCGCAGTCATCATGGGCGATATTGAAGACAGTCATATGTTGTCATACGGCTGTCACTAACCACAAATTGGCTCTTTCGTGTTGACCATGATATTGACATTCAAAGCACCCCTCACTGATGAAAGAAGTAGCAACTGCTTTGGCAAACGGAGTTTTCGAAAAGTATCCATTGCGATACCGATTGGATTCTTGTTGTTTTGCCTCATCGTTGGTGGGCCGCCGGATAACTTCACTCAGCTAGGCAATGGACAGCGCGCATTGGCAGCAGAGGATCCCACGGACTACTTCAAAGATCAACCGGATGAATATTACCAAAGGCTGCGGTTGATGAAAACCCGAATATCTCAGGGATTCCAAGGTGTTGATGTTGACCATCCGGCAAGATCTCTACAATCTTCTGATTCGCCAACACAAGTGAATTCCTCCTTCTCGTCGGGTGCGCGTTCACTACAAAACGCTACTAAAGTGTACTCTTTCTACACTGTTCGCGAAAGAAATCGAGAAGATACCGACAAGTCGATGATAAGGGCTTGGGAGCAGTCGTGGAAAACTGCAGGGTACGATCCTCGAGTCCTGACTACGGCAGATGCCGCACAACACCCCGAGTACGCGCAGTACAAGCTTGCGATGGAAGCAACCCTAGCCACCTCAAGTGTTCGTAAGCCACAGGAACTCATACCTTGTTATCTTCGATATCTCGCCATGAACGTTGTGGGAGGCGGGATGATGGTCGACCTTGACATGACACCCAAGTTCATCGCTTCCGAGTCGAATGTCACTCACAGCACCCCGGAAAAATTCACTGTGCATTGCAACTTCGACACTCCAGATCCAAAAGCGGATTGGGTCAAACAAGTCGAGACACAAAACGGCCTACCCTGTGCTGCAATTGCTGGAGCTGACGAATGGTACAGAATTGGAAAATTGATGGGTTGGGTGGCACAGGTGAACTTTGATCAACCGGTGTGGACGGACGCCCATTCTCTTCAGTTCATGACTGCTACCGGCGAAGTGAAAATGGAGAAGGATGAGGTAGCACAGAGTTGGAGGCCCAGAGGGTGGGACCGTTGCCATTTCCGATATGTCTGAGGTACAACATGGGAATTCCCTTAGAGGCATGGGTGTGTAATCACAAGATGGAGATGCACTGCGTGATTCCCTCTCTCTAGAGAATATGGAGAATCAGACGGTGTGGATGGTTCCAAACGAATTGCGCTTACAACTTCACTTTGTGGAGGAGACACGAGGCACTCTTACGATGCATTGAAAGATGAGACATAGAGGCTAGACCAGCGATTCTTCCTAAGTTTAAAGTACACTCGTGTGACAGCTTTTGCACGAATTGATACCTGATCCCTTCGATAACGTTCACCACCAACGAGGTAGTCGTAAGTTGTCCCATCCGTGAGCGGAGTCGCAGCGACTATGGTACGCCTACGGAGTGATGCGCTGCGGCAGCAATCCTTATTCTGGCCCATTCCCCAAAATTAGCACGATTATGAATTTGTCAACCTGACATGGTCACAGCAAAGGTGGCTGCGTGGAGAAAAAATAGAAGCACTCTAGAGGATGCAACGCGCGATCCCCGAAGGAATATTCCTTCGACTCTCATAGATGTGTAACGTGGGTCACCAGAAGCTATGATATATTGAAAGATAGCAGAAGGTAGACTACGAGGCGGGTTGGGTGCTAGATGAGTATGTACACTGCCTACGAGTAGTTCATCTACTGAGAGAGTTCAATCACTTTTCTGTAGTGTCAAGGCTCGTCTCCTTTGCGTCCTTTTCTGTAGCGTCAAGAAGCATCTCCTTGGCATCCTCCGCAGTGTTATCCTTGGCATCACCTTTTGTAGTGTCAGGGCTCGCCGCCGTCGCATCCTCTTTTGCAATGTTATCCAGGGCAGCGTTTTCTGCAGTGTCAAGTCCCATCTCCTTTGCACCCTCCTTTGCAGTGTTGCCGTTTGCATCGTCTTCTGTAGAGTCAAGAACCATCTCATTCGCATCCTCTTTTACAGTGTTATCCTTGGCATCATCATTTGCAGCGTCAGGGCTCATCTCCTTCCCATCCTCTTTTGCAGTGTCATCCTTGGCGTCGTCTTCTCCAGTGTCAAGGTCCATCTCCTTCGCGTCCTCTTTTGCAGTGTCATCTTTCGCATCATCTTCAGCCGCGACAAGACATATATCTCCCTCAAGTTCGAGACCCAGATCATTCGCAATCTCTAGCAAAGTGTGCGCTTCAACTTCTAGGAAAGCACACATGACGATGGACTTGACGGAGGTCTCATCTGGTTGCTTCTCAGCCCAACGACAGATTGACATAACCCCCAAACCAAGAATCTGCTTCAGGGATCGTTTACCTCTGAAAATTCCAGCTGCTAGTAGGGAAAATCCAACATCCTGGAGCTGAGCTTGCTCTGCAACCTTTAGCGTACGTGTGTAGGCAGAACAAAGCAGCGCATCAGCCTCTTGGTACTCGTCCTCATAGAAAAAGTTATAATCTGGAGCGACCGCATGAATGACGTGATTCGTTTTGATCCTGCCGAATTTGCCAGGGCCCGTGATTTTGGCATCACCAGTGCGACATCGAACACCACCATACTCTGTTTCCCCAATGATTGGCAAAGCCCGTCTGGCTCGGAAAAGAGCTTCTCCTCCAGCATTGGAAATCGCACCATCTACACCTCCACCTCCCAGACATCCCTCATTGGCTGCATTGACAATTGCAGAGTTGTATTTGGATTCAAAGTCGAGCACTGATCCGCGTGCAATGACAAGAGCGATTCCTTTCGCGATGCGAAACGTTGCAATGGTGGAGATTGCAACCATATCTTCTTTACTCTGAGTATAAGGAATAATCGATGCGATGCTTCGCTCTCTATCTTATCCGAAAGCAAACGGCTGTGTTCGTTCGAAGGCCAAACTATGTACATGTACTCGGAGTCTAATGCAAAAAGAGAAAGGTTCTGCAAAATCCGAAAGCGATTTGATTCTTCATTCAGTACTCGTACTAGCACTGTTACTATGCCAAATTATTCTGCACCAGAATGGCGTCCATAGCTTCAAGCTAGCTAGACCGGCAGCTGCATTGACTGGAGGGTGCAGGGACCACCATCTATCTCAATCACGAAGCCCATATGCATCTTCTAGTATGACAGCCACTCTCTAGACCCACGCGGAGCAAGACCACGGAATTGCTTGAAAAGATTATAAGTCGGTTATTCTCAGACGTATCGCAGCATACAGGCATCCCACCCTCTACGTTTCGAGCTTCGCACGAGCTGTGTCTTGACAAGTTGTGCCTCGCTAAGACTTGTCATTCTTAGAAGCGAGTGCATGTCAGTCCAGTCCTTTTTATTACTTTGTTGTTGAGTTGCCCATACTGTAAGGTTGCCGACCCTTAGCCATTCCTGTGCTGACCCAGAGGCCAGACAAGGAACTCCATATTGACGTTCTAGTTGCAACAACCGATCAACAGACGTGGTAGAATTTGTAGCAGAGATGGTATCTGTTTGACAATGCAGAGTGAAATTGTTAGGTTGAGGCACAACTGATCCCAGGGTTGTCGGCGTCGTGTCCAAATCAACCATGAGCCCTCCACCCACTGATGCCATGGCGAGGTACCGCATGTAGCAAGTGCGCATTTCAGCTTGTCGAGGAATGTTGCTGTCCAAGATTGTATCTAGAGCTGCATTGAAACTCGCGTATCCAGGGGAATTCATGGCATCCTCGACACCAAGAATGTAGGGGTCGTAACCAGAGTTGCTCCATGTTTCTATCCATTGCTTCATAGTTGTATTGTCCTTATCCAAAAGGTTCTTCGGCCGCTTCACATACCAAGCGTAAACAGGAGGCACACCGGCGCCTTCCACAGGACGATGGGAGCTCCCTGATAGGAGATCTATAGCTCGTTCTTTTCCCTCAACGGAAATTCTTCTTCCAAGTTTAGAGTTTGAATGCGGGGACTGAGCAGACGATTCAGGCGAAAATATCGGTTGTCGTAGATTCAACGATCTAGCAGCGTAATCATGCTGATTTGTCAGGGGGATCCGAGCAACTTGACTACCTCCAAGCCATGCTGTGAAGAGGAGCAACGAACACACAGTGGCCAAAAACGTGCCGCGATGGCTCTGGTCTTCTCGTTGGTCTCGTGAAAGCATTGTTACTGCGTTGTGGTAGTTTATTTGACACTTGTGTTGGAGTGCGGGCATCAAAGTGATCATGTTGATGAACGAAAGTGTTGTTACAAAGGCCTGAAAAGCCGCCCTATCAGTTTTGTGACCAGTCACACTTTTCGATACTGGCTCTCTCTGAACAGTAAAAGTACGAGAACGCATGCTGACTTAAAATCGAGTGCTGACCGATTTGATTCTACTGCAGACTACATTAAGGTCACCACCTTTTCTGTCCCTAAGTCGTACCTTGCACAATGAAACTGCATAGTCGGAATCGCATGTTTAGCAACTCAATTGAAGGTGGGATGTGACACGCTCTAGCTAGACGACGATCTAGTAGGATGTGAGCCATGATGGAAAAGCAAAATGTGGTCCTCGATATATTAGCACTGTGTGCGCCAAGAACAAGGTAAATCACTCTCGTTAAGATGTGGTCGAGTAATGTAAAAAAAGTAGAATATGAACGGGCATGGTCTTGCTTCCGCGCACAACTGTTCGGATGGACGCGACCTTAGTGTTATACACGTTTTTCTCCCAACGACCTTGAAACTCAAACACTTCGTGGCGGCGGTGTGGTGGAAAGGATTCTGCTGTTTAAGCAGCATCAGGTAGTGTCGAGCGCGCGTTACGATTGGTCAATTTACTAGCATGGGTCTCCCCTTTTTGTTTCAGCTCAGTGTGGTGGTGCATTGAAGCCTTTGGGCGGCGGACCGTCGGCTTTGCTGGTACAGTTTCGAGTGTATGCCACGCTACGTGTCTTTACTATTTCGTTATTTTGGGTAGTGGGCACAAACACTTTTGAGACAAAAGTCAACAACGCCACCATGTTTTCATCACTGGATTGACAACCTCAGAAAGTACTAAAACATGATGTTTTGCCTTTCAGGAGAGATTTTGATTGGCTATACTTGCGGAAAGTAAGTGCAATCTTCATTTGACAGCGAGATTTGACCATACCTGATACATAGATGAAAATGATAGTTGTGTCATTCGTTCTCGATGGTTCCCGAGAGGTGTGATCCTTAAGTGCGTAGTTTTTGGAGAACATTCCTCATGGACAACTACTAGATATCTAATCACCTCCCACGTTACGTCCATGTTGGTGGTAGAACGCACTGTCAGCGAGATTGATATGGATCGACATGGACATGTATGATAATGACCACACTACCGGTCCAGCCAGCGGTAGTCAATCCCTTAAGCCGTACTGTCCTTCCCGAAAGCTAGGACGTACACCAAAGTTATACGCGCCACCAAGAGCATGTGGCTGCTGCATCAGTCATCACGGACAACTGATGATTGCATCGCTTTCGGTGTACAGGACTAGCTATCATAGTCTAAGGTCGTTGCACTAACAAGAGCACATTCATGATTGAAACTGGCGGCTATCACCAAGAGTCAGTGGATAAGAATGAGGAGAGTGCTACGCTATTCAGCTGACGCCCCAAGGTACGCTACCCGAATAATGGTACAGGTAACGACTATCAAGCTCAATCGGAACCACTTTATAGGAAAATGTCCAATGGGCCAGTCTTGCTTGCAGTGTCCGATCTTGACGAATTCCTCAAGGTCCGATGGAGTTTTCGAGAACTCAAGATGGTTGTAACCACGGCTCCTGCCTCACCTGCTCTTCCCGTGTCAGCTGGGTGTGTGTATGGAGAATTCAATCTTCGGGGATACCCACACGGCAGGGGGCATTGCTATCTTTACCAGTTCCCTTCCGGCACACAACAGACATATCGGGTCCCACATGGTTACAGATACACGGCATATGTGCAAGTACCGAAACTGGAATCAGGTTATGCAAATTACGGGGACGAGAATATAAGTTGAAGACACAAAACTATAAAAACAAAATGAAGCAATCAAGAAAAGTTGTCTTTTACGCTGTGTGCTGCGGGCAAGTGAACGGGCTCCTCGCGCCTCATCCTTATGAACGTCTACAGACTTCATTTGGCGGGTCGCCATCTTTTCCTTTATTGGAAAAGGCTGAACCGATGCACGTCCTCAAGGCTGCACCAATCACCGACAGCTTGCTTTCAAGTGCTGGATCGATGTACTTGGTGGACACTGCCGCGATTGGTTCCAACAATACTGCAGCGTTAACGGCACCAATCTCTCTAAACACCGAGCTTGCACGTCCGGAAGCCACCTCTCCACGAAAGAGTAAAAGCATGGGCACCATTGCTCTATGGAACAAGGTATCGCGCCGACTTTCAACGAAGCAAGATGTGTTTGGCATTCATAAACTCTGCGCCAGCGCTAACCTTGTGTCATGTGTCCTTATCCTTGGTTGTGCAGCTGCCAATGGATGGACACATGTGCCTGACCAACTGGAGGGTGTCCAACTCGTGTTCCAATACACAACACTGGGACTCTGTTCTTCGGCTTCCCACATGGCATGGAAGTATAGGTCAAATGAGCCTGGTATCCGCGACTTCATGATCATCATTGCCCTGGCGGCATCCATCTCTGCTTTGGGGGGGACATGGGTTTCGCCACACTATGAGGAATGGATGTGTAGCCAGTTGGGCCAAGGCAGCCTTATGGCGCTTAGCACAGCTTTACTGCTGTTCGGGGCAAAATGCCTTTGTCAATCAAACTTTGTCGAAGGTGTCGTCAAGAACCGGATGGGAAAACGGAACTATGAGGCATATCCCGAGTTTCGACCTCTCCTTGAAGCTGGCGCCTTCGTGGCATTGAGCGTCGGTCCCTTCACTAGTATCTACAATATATGGTTCTACGGAAACTTCATTCCATCACAGTACGCTGAATGGATGGCGGTCCATTGTACTATGGGAGGACCTGCTGGCTTGGCCTACCAGTATTATATGCTCGATGTCGCCAGCATGTTTTTCTTGTACAGTTCCTTCATGACGACTCTCAGGGATCGGAAGCTTATAACCCCAACTACCGAGTTGATCGGGGCATCCCTGTCCACGGCGGTCTTCTTTCCTACCACTGCGGTCTTTTTTACAACAAACATGTTCCCTTTCCCAGATTGGCTCACTAATTTGCTCATGAGCCAGTAATCTCAGATGACTAGTGTACATTCAAAGTTTGTGTGTTACGGAAAATTCGTCGGCTCCACCAAGGCTCACACACTTTTCGTTTTGGCCCTTGATGATAGTCGAACTAGAAAATCACTCCAAGAAATCTAATGTGCATAGTGCAGTCATCGTGGCCTCCAAGAGAGAGATAATACCTGTCGATTTTTGCTGTGATATATGCTCGCATCATCGTTGCCGGAGAGCCCGAATGCCAAAATCGCCGAGTTGAAAATCATGATTGAAATTGCTAAAATGTCAGTGTTGAAACTTCTATTGCTTTTGGCTGATCCCAAAACCCCGTAACGAGCAATGCGATCGGAGCAAAACAGTACACGTGTATGATGGATATCAAATCGTCAGCACGTAAAAGTGGTTTTCATCGCCCAAGACTAAATCACAGACAGAGTAGGATGAGAGAAGGATGGATCAAGTTGAATGATTGCAAATTCAAAAGGGCGGCGATGCTAATTTGAATTTGGATCCTTGGTGTCTAATCTGTGAATGAAACCTGCCTAACTGAATGTTGTCGTCGTCTCCGTTTGGCAGCGTATGTTAGCGTTGATGGACTTCTACTGTTCACAAGCCTAATTAGCTCAGTTGGTAGAGCGCACG
>JAVCKV010305062.1:0-14280 GCA_032274145.1 Herpochondria borealis
GAACGTCCGTTCGCCAGCGCGATAGTCGGCGGTGCAGGTCCATTTGTGAGTGAAGTGGATGAAAGCGACGGATCCATCGCACTATACCGCCCGTCAGTGGGCGTATTGCTGAATGTCAGCCTTGATCACAAAAGCATGGAAGAATTGCGCGCGTTGTTCGGTGATTTTCTGGAGCGCAGCGGCATTGCGGTTATCAATGCAGACAATGCGGAGGCATTGGCGCTGCTGCCCCGTGCGCAAAAGGCCATCACTTTCGGGATCGAACAAGGCAAGGCACAAATTGGCGTTGTACCGGGCAGCATTGCTGATGGGCCTGTTCGTCAGGCTGCGACAATTATTGACCGCCACGATGGCAGTGAACATCCGCTGATCCTGCATATGCCCGGCCGGCACAATTTATCAAATGCTCTGGCTGCCATTGCTGGCGCCGTCGTCTAGGAGTATGCGATTTTCTCCTCTAAGATACTCTAGACTGAGATGACGAATGCGGTTGTTGAGCCAGTTCTGGGAGATAGTTGCCCTCTACTAGAGACAAGTTTATTATACTTAAGTTGAACCAGAAGTTGCTACTACGAGGTAGGACTTGGTGGATAAGCTTATATATTTCAATACCCACTATACGCATCGACACGACAAGACGCTAATCGTTGGCAATCGGTTCCTCCACACTGTCTTGTCCATGCGTGTCGTAGGCGTTCAATGCCTTGGCACTCATAATGACCAAATTGGACAGACGGATGGTTTGGATTCATCCCATCGCACCAAGGCCAACACCACTCCCAGTCGTTCGCCCGTGACACTGCAGCGATTGCGCCAGACTTCCAGTAGATATTCAACGTCATCCGTATCAATCTGAACGGGTCCCACCCAAGTGCCATTGACTAGTCTTCCTTTTGGTATTACTGATTGAGCATCATCATCAGTATTATGGTCAACACCAACATCAGCACTCGCTGCCAACAAGACTCGTTCTTCAATCTTCTTTTCTCGTCGCTTCAAATGTTGATGCAACTTGTTGCGGACATTGCGTCCAACACGTTCCCCCGTGACTGGTTGAAAGGGCTTGTTGCCCAAACGCGTCACGGCGGATGCCGCCATGGTTTGTCCCATGACGGCTGGCATGGTGCCCAAGACTGGTAAGATTCGAATGCGCATCCCATCGACGGCTCCAAATTCATGCACCCCATCTTGCTTTTGTTGATCGGTAAAGTCGGCCAATTTGACGACTGTTTTTTCGGAACTGTAGACGACTGACAATTGATCCATGTCGGCCATAACGTCGGTAGCAGTACTGTTGCTATCCTGTTGCAGACGTTTCTTTAAAATATACCGCAACTTGCTCGCCAACGGATCTCGACTGGCCGTTTTGAGATCGGAAATGTGCAATCGCGTCGGATCCGACTTGCCTCCAGCACCCATGCAAGAAATGACTGGAATGCTGCGAGCTATACAGGTTGCCACGAGCGCCGCCTTGGTCGGGACATCGTCAATGGCGTCAATGCACAAATCCCAGTCGTGACCACCCTCCAACAAGGCGACTCCAGCCGCATCGTCCGTGTACATTTGAACCACGTCTTCGACTTTTAAATACTCGACATCTGGACAGATTCTTTCACAATACTCTTTCAAACATGTTGCCTTGGCAAGGCCCACATCTCGCAATGTCGCACAGGCATGTCGATTGAGCGACGAGAGTGTCACTTGATCAAAGTCAATCAAGCGCAAGTGTCCAATGCCCGCACGGGCCAACATGGCAGCGGCATGCGACCCGACACCTCCCACTCCCACCACAACAATCTTGGCGTTCTGGAGTGATTTCATACCGTCTGCCCCAAAGTACAATTCATGACGAGACAATTGTTCTTGACGTAATTCGAGGGGAATAGAAGATGACTTTGTACTACTACTACTCTTGTTGTTCTTGTTGTCGCCCCGTCGTTTGTGATTCCATAGAGTCAAGAGTAAAGCAGTAGAGACTGCTGATCCAACGAGGAAACCCGAGAGGGCTGATCGAGAAATCATTGGCCGAGGAGGGAGGGTGAAGAGCTCTATAGTACAGGAGGAGTGAAGGGGGCCGGGCGAAAAGAGCAACGTAGAGAGTGAGTAGTCGTTCTCACAAGTGCGACGAGCAAGCAGATAGGCGGGAGGAGAGAGTCTGCTTTTCGTCTCTAGTAGAGTCTTGAGGAAGAACTTCAAACTACTGCGGGGGGAGGGAGAGACGACGACGAAGAGCCGTTGGGGTTGGTGAATGATTGGCTACCGTATCACAACCTCATTCTTGGTGTGTCAAGTTGAAGTTGTTGTCTGTGTCGGAAACAGGACTATACAATGTCTGTGACACACTGCCAGTATCACTCACAAAGTCATGTGACTATCCGTTCGAAGAAACCTTCTTGGATCATTCCTGTCAACTTCTGAGTTCTCACACGCGACGCATAATAGAGAACTGATCAGCAAGTAGCCAAGCCTCTGTGTTTCTATTTTGTATAAAATACATCTCTGTTATTGATTTATATCTACCATGGACAACGAAAGTTATGATGTAAGTGCTTGCTTGGTTCATTGGCTTGTGTGCTGTTGATGAAAGGAGGCGAGACATACAATGGTCTTTGGTCATCTGGGTTTTCTTCTTGTACGAGCTATGTGACTCCGGCCAAAAACTGTTCCAGTATCTACCAATATGTATATTTTGAATGATCTGTAAGAGCTATTTTTGGAGTTAAAGCTTCCCAACGGATGACTAGCATGTGTCTGTCTCGTCGCCATGAGACGATGATGATGATGCTCGTCTCGCACCTCTCCTTGTCTCGTCCCTCTGTTTCTCACCCACCCCACCCCACCCCTATAGTTCATTTTCAAGATTGTCTTGTTGGGTGATTCCGGTGTCGGCAAATCTAATTTAGTCTTTCGCTTTACGAAGAACGAATTCAACAAGGATTCCAAATCAACGATTGGTGTCGAATTTGCCACCAAAACGGTTCAAATTGAAGACAACAAGTTGGTCAAGGCCCAAATTTGGGACACGGCCGGTCAAGAACGTTATCGTAGCATTGCCTCGTCGTACTACAGAGGTGCCGTGGGCGCCCTGTTGGTCTACGATGTCACGGATCGCAATTCCTTCAATCACGTGCCCATGTGGCTCAAGGAAGTGGAAGAGAATGCCGAAAAGGATTGTTTGATCATGTTGGTGGGCAACAAGACGGATTTAAATGATCAACGTACTGTCTTTGTACGAGATGGACGATCGTTTGCACGAAAAAATGGACTGGCCTTTATTGAAACGTCGGCGCTGGATGCGACGGGGGTCGATACAGCCTTTCAACGCATATTGCAAGAAATTTACAAGACGCAGACGAAGAAACAGCTCAAGAATGTCAATCGGAGTACAGAAGGTGGTGGTGGAGGAGGAGATGGTGGTGGATTTACAGGAGGACGTGGGCAGGCTATTTCGTTACATCAGCAACCAGAACCAGAGCAAGTTCAAGCACAAAAGCAGGGAGGATGTTGCTGAAGAAAGAACAGTGCGTTATACTTACTACAACTACTACTATTGCAGAACAGAGCGATGCAGGCTGGCGTAGGGAGAAAGGACAAGGAATTTTATTATAATATTGTGAAGGTAAACGAAAATGGGAGATACAGCAACAAACGCGTACAGTAGCAAGCAATTTTTGTAGAAGCGTGATGGCAGCTGCCTAATAGCTGCACGACTCAGAGATGTGCGTCAACATGCCAGCAGCCGCGTACGAAGGATGGCGACGACGACTGAGCGTCGTATAGTATGTACCAACCCAATGGAGGAGCCGAGTCAGTTTTTCACGCACTAACTCACTCACTCATGCAATTAGTGGAACATCATGATACTAGAATGCATGCAGTCCAATGAGCGAGTTGTAGCCTTGGACTACCCATCATGCAACGATGGAGAACTCTAGATAATCAGATAATCATGATGAGTCTGATCGAATAAAGTAATCTCTCAGAATAAGCTGGACATGTTATCACATATGTTATAGATTGAGTGAGTCAGTCGAGTTTGTTTCATCGTGCATTCATTCTCCACGCGTGAATGAATCAATCCCGCAGAAGAAGGACACATTCCAGAAAACAACATGTTGACCTTTTGATGATGGTGATGTTTTCAACTTATCCTTGACTGATGATGGCGAGCATCTCTGTAAAACAAGGAGCACGGAGAAACTAAAAGCTACGTACTCAAGCTGACTTTTGCTGGTCACCCCCTCACCATTGACCCATCAGTCACACATTGCTTTGCGAGCATCAGTGCTCCAGAAAGACGAACTCTGAGGACGGAGTAGGAGCTAGCTACCTAAAAGGAGCACGGAGAAACTATGCTATAGTAAGTAGTACGTACTCCACCTTTTGGTGACCCCTCGTGATCGACCAGTCACACATTGGTTTGCGAATACAGACAGTGCTCCAGAGAAGACGACTGACTCTGATGAGTAACAATGGGGAGGAGCCATTATTACCTAAAAGTAAACTATGCTAGTACTCCAGCTGACTTCTCTTGATGACCCCTCGATTGGCACAGTCACACATTGGTTTGCGAACACAGGGTGCTCGAGATAAGACCATTTTCTGCAGAATAGCAAGTAACGACATGGAGTTACATGGGAATATTGAGACGGGTGAAAGGAGTACTGTACCTACCTGGGGAAGAGCAGCGCGGCGAGGAGTCAACAACTACAGTGACGTGTGCGACCTTGGCTAGCTGGACCATGGATTTTCCAGGCATCACAGCCCTGACAGTACCAGCGCATTGATTGCTTTCCACCCAAAAAATCTCTTGTATGAATTGTATGACTCCACATAGTATGACGGCTGTATCGTCGCGCCGATTGGCTGCACGAGAAGGCGATCTTTAGACCATGCCAGACCAGAGAAATTGGTTGCCCACGATCCATTTCCGAGGAGACATAATCATTGGACATTCGTCGTTTCATAGAGATGTACACCAAGACCCATACATTTTAACTGGACCAGTAGAGCTCTCTGGACTTCTCCTTGTCAATTCTAGTACGATGAATAGGGCCGTCCTGAAGCTCCGGCCCGAGGTGATGTAGAAAGGAGTCTCTGCTTATATTCCATAGCTAGAGTGCGGTAGAGTTGCATCTGGCTAAACTATCGCCATTTAGCTTTGGCTACCGTACGTGTACTCACTTTGTAACGCTGAGAGATAACTTGAGACCCAGGCCAACTCCCCTTGGTGGTCCAAAGGGTAGGTTTCTCCCGTACGCATCATCCTCGTCAACTCTATCCAGCCGACTCACAACCCTGCAATCAGGGCAAATTACCATCTCCACGTCGGGTAAGCACTTCAGTTTGTCACCACAGCAAGCGCACCCCGTGGTAGTAGCATAACCGTGTTCAATCGCGTAGATTGTCTCTTTTGAGCCTCGCAACTCCTTGTAGATGCCCGGGGCGACTTCAATTTCTGGTAGAGCCGCAAACTCCATATGGTCCATGCTAGGATCCGGGGAAACAGCGTCAGATAGTCCGATGGAACTGGATCGCTGTGGTGAAGGAGTTCTCTCTCGAACCGAGTAGTCTTGTTCAGGTGATGGCGAGCTAGTACCCTGTTGGACGAAGGGCAAAGGCGAGACGGATCTGGTCCTCAAGATGTAGGGAAGGCGTTCCGGTGATGGCGAGTTGCCGCCTAGGGAGTAGTTGGTTGGTGGACCTTTCATCGTGTACAAGGCAACAGCAGCTGAGGCAAGTTTCGCTGCAGTGGTGAGGCTTTACGGTCTTCTTGATGGCGCTACGTGTAATTTTGATCTGGCAGAGCTGCGCTTTCGATGATGTGCGCAATTCTAGAAGGTGATTTTATGATTCCCCACTTTGGGATTCGTTCATCCTTTATATCTACATCATGTACGACTACTCAGCTTGGCCTTCACGAAGTCAATATACAAATAGCAAAAAGGAGAATCTTAGCGTCGCAGACAAAGCCAGTGTGACCCACAGTCACACATTGACGTGGGAATACAGGTCAAGATGAATTTGGCGAGCAACGACGCACACACTTTAGAGAAGCACCTACCTGGGGGAAGAATGGCGGACCCTCAATTGGCTGGACCAGGGAGAGCTGGCAAGTACCAATGTGGAAGAAGCACTCTTCTCTAGGAGGATGGGAGCGAGACGAAAAGGCAACGGTGACACTGGACCAGCCAGTGCATATGCCAACGTTTCGTTCTTGGGTGTGGACTGCAACAGCCTACATACATGCACGATACCTTCCTCCGGATGCGTTGCCACGATTGGTTTGATCGATTGATTCTCGTATGGTAAACTGTGCAAACCCAAGACCAAGCAACGAGAGCTTCTCACGATCTACTTTTGAGTGTGAGAAGCAAAAAGAGCTGCAACAAGACATAATGATCGGACATTCCGATCGTACCCCACATCATTGAAGTGAATGAGACGTTCACCCAAGACTAGTATCTCATCACCGGGCGGATCTCTGTTGAACTTCTCTTTTGCGAGGCATAGCCGTTATGTACCTCCAGGCTAGTATTGATCTAAAGGAATCTCTAGTCTAGAGCAGAGTCGAGATCATTGAGCTTTACAAAAGGCGTACATTCTAGAATTGACTTTATAACCTGTTTCACTGTTGCCTAGTCTTTTGCCTCTAGTACGATGCATAGGAGGCATACCCAGTTTGAAACTCTGATATCTCTGATAACTTCAGACCCAGACCAACTCCCCGTGGTGGCCTATAGGCACGCTTTCTCCCGTACGCATCCTCGTCAACTTGATCCAATGGGCTCACGATCCTGCAATCAGGGCAAATGATCATCTCCACATCAGGTAAGCATTTGAGTTTGTCACCGCAGCAAAAGCAACTCGTGGTAACTGCATATCCCTGTTCGACAGCGTGTATTGTCTCTTTTGAGCCTCGCAACTCCTTGTAGACACCAGGGGCGACTTCAATTTCTGGCAGAGCATCAAATTCCATAGTAAGATCCTCAAAGTTCATATCAGAATCCGGTGTAACAGGTTCAGATTGTCCGAAGGAACTGAATCGCTGTGGTGACGGGGTTCTCTCTCGAACAGTGTAGTTTCGCTCGTGGGGTGGTGAGCTACCTCGTTGGATGTAGGGTGGCGGCGAGGGCGATCTGTCCCGCAAGGTGCAGGGAAGTTGTTCAGGTGATGACGATCTGTCCCATATGCCGCCCAGGGAGTAATTGGTAGGGGGCCCTTTGATCTTGTGCAATACTACTGCGGGTGCAAGCTTCCTCTCCACTTTCTCGGCGCTTGAGAGCGGTGGGTCCTTGAGATTATTGGCCTCCTTACCTGTCATACTTGGTGAGCTGGTACTTTTCCGTCTTGATGTTCTTTGAAATACAAGAGCAGCTGGTTCTGCCTCGAGCTTGGCATCGTTTAATATATCAGCGCCTTTGGGGTAGAGTGGTTTCTCCGGCAGTGACTTGCGTCGCCCTCTCCGCGATTGTCTCCTAGTAGTGCGATCCCTCCGAGGATATTGAGGTTGATCAAAGTCATCGGCTTCCTCGTATCCCATTTTGCGTGGTATAGCATCACCACTCTGTGCCCTTCGCAACCTTGTAGGAGCCTCAACCCCGTTTTGTTCGTCAACTTGTTGCCCGGGATTGGCGACTCCTCCGGGAAACAGATTTGAAATATCAAACGCTCGACCGCCAACCTTCAAAACTGGTTCGGAGTTCTGCCTTGATAGCTTAGACCTTCTGCCGTATGATTTGCTGCTCTTCATCATTGTAATTTATGGAAAACAGTTGTTGTAGAATGACAGTGAATAATTGTTGTGGGAGATGGAGACGGGTGGCGAATATTTATGTGAAGGGGGGTGAAAACCTCTTGGGACTGAAGGGCGGATTGCTCGCGCCCATGCGGTCACAGAGAATATGCCCCCTTGTCACATTATCGCATAATACAACCGACATAATCGTTTTTGAACCCATGAAAGCTGTATATTGAAATCCGTGATCTCAACGGCTTTGAGACTGATAGGTAGATTTGTATGCCCCATGGTTCCCCAAGGCATTTGTGACCCAAGAGGTCATACTGCTCCAATACCAGTTCCGAAGCCGAGAACTATCATTGGAACACGATTGGAACCTCAAAGCTACCACAAGAGACAAAACAGTCACAGAAAGACGGTCAAGATTTATAGGTGCCACATCAGTAGATTGCAGTCTTGCCATCCGATGACGCAACAAATCTTGTCCATCAAAGGAGCTTACGATCAAACATTGCGACTCTCGGCAACCTGTTAGTCTATTCTACATGTACTCGACCTTTCCCTTACTTGTTCTATCAAGATGCTGTACTCTTCCGTAGCAGTATACAACTGCATGATAAGCCTGTCCACATCTTGACATTCTTTCTTCAACCAGAGCAGAGGAGGGATCTCAAAAGTCGTCTCAGATAGATTGAAGAGACTCGAAACGTTTGGATTCTACTATTAGGTTCGGTAGCTTATTACTGATTTCCTGGTTACCAGCTTATGCAGTTTGTTAGCGTCCATGCGATGCTTATATCAGTCGATAATCACTGCGACAGGCGTTCCATCTGGAGTTTCTGCGCACAAATACATCATAGTGTTGAGAAATACCAGCTGGCATCCGTGACAACCCAGAGAAGGTGATATCCCCATTACGCGACAAGAGGAAGAGAACTAGGCCTCCTCAGGTAGCTTCAAGGTGCGCCATGTTTCGTTTCAGACCCTCTAGAGCGTTGAAGTAAGAAGGACGTGAATGGCAGAAAACACTGTACTACCTGACAATAACTTATTACACCAACTGCTGCTTTGGTCTTGCCCATTACGCGACAAGAGGACAAGAAGTAAGCCTCTTTAGGTGGCTTCAATGTGCGCCATGTTTCGTTTCAGATCCTAGCATTGAAGTAAGAAGGACGTGAATGGTAGAAAACACTGTACCTGACAATAACTTATTACACCAACTCCTTCTTTGGTCCTGCCCATTACCAAGCCTCATCAGGTGGCTTCAATGTGCGCCATGGTTCGTTAAGACCAGTGTATTGAAGTAAGAAGGACGTGCGCGGTAGAAAGCACTGTACCTGACAATATCTTATTACACCAACTGCTACTGCGTTGGTCATGCCCTGCCCAGATTGCATTCGAAAGGCACGGGAAAGGCTCCTACGTGACTGGCAATAAGCTCCCTGGAACGTGGTAAACACGATCACGAATGCAACTCTCCTCACTAAGTCAGGAGCACAGTACACTCGGACAGGAACTAAGCCCCACTAAAGATGACTTGGGCATGCATCATAATAACAAAAATGCTACAGGCCGTAATAGCGAGTACATGTAGACGGTGAACCAGAAGCTTTTGAAGCACTGTCAAACGCTATGCAGTCTGATATTTTGGGCTCTCGTGTCCTTATAGTCTGGCAACGACTCTCGCGATCCAAAAGTTCTGATTTCCCCCTCTTTTTAGAAGCCAGGTACATGTTACACACGAGAAGGAACTAAGCCTCCACCAATGAGGTCCACATGCACAACACCGTGGTGAGAATGATGTGATGGACGTCACACGCTTTTCAATCGCCATACAAAACACGTGCGGACCTATCTTTGGTTATTGTCCACAGTGTTCAGCTGCGTTTGAAAAGCCCGGCAGAGACTCTTGGATGTCTGGCGAGTCATGGTAAACACGACCACGATTTTGAGATCTCCTCATCAGTTAGGAACTTGGTACACGCGACAAGGAACTAAGCCTCCACGTAGATGTGGAAAAGCTCTTCGAGCGCTGTATAAGGGCGTGTGCAGCAAGGTGGTTCCAAAAGACGCGCAGAGATCCCAAAGGTGACTTGGAGGACGTTGTAACTATTAACTATCACTAATTACCGCATAGCATATTATGCCAAGGTGCACGACAAAGAACTCGATCAAATAAGTGCTATCGAACCAAAAGGAGCGCGCTTTTCTCATCATCGTTTCGCCCAACTTGTCGGTCGTGCTGTGCCGTGGCACGCTTGAACTTTTTTCGACCCCGCAATCTCCAGCATAATACCTACCCAGGTCGAGGTGTCTCATGTATTTCATCAACCAAGTCCCCTCAGCGCAGAGAGACTATGAAAGAAAAGGGCTATCTACTTTCCGGCATAATCCAACGGTGTCAACGCCTCTAACGTAAAGAGATGCTGTAGAATGAACCATCGGTTCCATACTAAGTAACGAGCTTGCCAGTAACCTTGAGGATCAGCTCTTGCTGGCCCACAGTGCCTACGAGCCCCAGTCCTGTTGCATCATAGAGCATCACCCCTCAAGCACATGTCGTAAGTCCTCATCGCCCAAACAGACCGTCAAAGAGCTTCTGGATAAAGCTCTCTCGTTGTTGTTCGCGCTCCTCTTCTTCTTCAGTCATTTTCTCGGGAATGTCAAAGACATCTCGAATCCTGCCTGGTTGTCGGCGTCGTCTCGTGGGAAAGGCAATATTACCGACTGGCTGCCTTGTTGTTGGGGCCGCTGTTGTTGGCGCAGCAGTAGCTGGTGCAGCTGTTGTAGGCGCGGCGGTATTGGGTGACACTGTAGTAGTCGTAGTAGTCATCACTGGTGATGGATTGGAAGTCATCACTTCCTCCCCATCATCCAAGCCCTCACTGGCATCTCCACAACAGGACTCTTCTCCATACGCAATCCGCACAACGTTTGACCCTCGTCCTCCCGAACCATCACTCGTGACCAGCAGTCGACCACATTCGTCAAAGTCTACATCCACGGGTCGATACCCACTGCTCCACTGGGCGTCCGGTGATTCGTGCCGCAACAAGTCGAGTGGCTCTGGAGCCTCCACCATGCCATCGCTGGTCATTGGGACCGAGACAACCTTGTATCCTGTCGGAACATCGCGATTCCACGACCCATGAAAGGCAATGAACGCATGACCGTCCATGGTTTCTGGAAAGGCACCATTGCAACCATCAGGCCACGTGGAGGTGTAATTGTAAAAGACGATACCCAAGGGTGCGGAATGAGCTTGCATGGCGAGCTCTGGAGCTATGCGGTCTGTACGACACTCTTCATCACTAACATCAAACAATTCAGATGGCCACGCCCAGGCAGTACCCCGCCCCATTCCAGCCTCTCCCAAGTTATATTCGGTCCAGCACTCTGGGTATCCAAAGTTGGCTCCAATACTCTCTTCTGGAAAGCGATTAAGCTCTTCGGCTGGATTATCATTGTGAATGTCTCCTCCCAAGTCATCTCGCATCAAGTTGTCAGCCGAGTTTTCGACGCCCCATAGTACTCCATGTCGATCAAAGGCCAGCCCCACTTCATTGCGCAGTCCATCGGCAAAGACGAGGCCCAATTGAAAGTCGAGCGGGAACGTCGATTCATCGTCAATCTCGAATCGTCGAATGCGCGATCGATGCGAATCGGGGTCGACGTTTCGATTGGAACCGACGGAAACGTAGAGTCGTCCCTCGTCATCAAACGCCAACGTGCGAGTGGTATGACCCTGAGGAGCACCCCCCTGGCCATCTTGATTAATGTTGTTCACCACCACTTGTTGACTCGCTTCCTCGACAGTGTTGGTGCCCAACTTATATTTCCATCTCCAAACGGTAGAGTCACTGGAGATATAGAGATAACCCTCGTGATGTGCCAACCCATGATTGCCTCCCGAAGCTTTCGTATTGACAGTCGTATCGGGCAGCCCATCGTTATTCGTGTCAAACACGTCAATCACAGAGGAAGAGCCCCGTTCAAAGACTAGAAACTCGCCCTGACTGACTGATAGGATCGAACGGGGTCGATCGAGTGTAATGGGCATTTCGTGTGCACAAAAGTTGGCTGCGAGGCTGGCTTCGGCAAGAGGAGTACCGCAAACAATCGAGTTCATGATGGTTGCTCAGGGGTTGTTGTTGCTGCTGTCTCAATGAGCTAACCGGTTGTACAATCGTGAGAGCAAGGCAAGCAATGTACGATCCACACTACAGGACAATCTTGATCTCGAGAGTCTTTCTTGTTGCTGGAATAAAAGGGGCCCAAAGCGTCATTTTGTGAATGTCTGCGCCTCTATTTATCATCGTCTGGTATGGTTCAAAGCGTGATTTTGCGCTCTATTTATTGTTGAGTCGTGCCAATCAGTCCTTCCCATTCTGGTAGTACAGTAGTGTAGATGTTACGTCCGGGAATCGGAGTACAGCTATCCAGCGCATAATAGCGGATAGGCGTGTAAAACATATCATTGCCACTAACTGGGCATTGTGATTGTACGATCAACCAAGAGCGCCTTGAAAACCCCTCTAACAGCCTTACAGGACGCCCAGTCGTATCACAGATATCCAAGTTTGTAAAATTCGAGTATATCTGCTTCCCACACTGAGATAACTACTAGCTTGGTCGTAACGACTGCATGCCGCAGTGCCCAATTAATTCGGCAATCCCGACCGGTGAAGTTGGGTCCTTTGTTGTACAAAGACATCGGGTGTAAATTACTGTTGTCGTCACCCTAGATTCTTCCCACTGTGGAGAATGAAACCTAGATTCGAAGAGTTCATTTGCAAGCCCACCCACACACTCACCTCGTACCAGCGACGTACAGTACCCGCTCTTGAGACACCATAAACGTAGTCACGACTGTGGGTGTTGCCCACCCTAATTTCTAGGGAAATCTCTGTTCCGCGCCGTTCGCCTCTCTTCCCAAGCATTTTCTTTCTGACACTATCACCACGGGCGGCTTGGTCGTCATCGACTTTGCCAGGCCCATTGCGCAGCGTCATCCTCTCCAGCATTGCCCTGTCCTATGGCTAGATGTTACTCGCCTCGAAATCCAACCGGTTCCCCATAACCTGCAGGCGGGCAGGATCCAAGAATCGCGCAAACACCAACTAGGAGTGAGTGTTAGTCTTGATGTCGCCTGGTAGCCTGGCGAGAAAGCGGCGAAACCTGGCTAGATGTTACTCCTCGAGTCGGTTCCCCATAACCTGCAGGCAGATAGGATCCAAGGATCGCGCAAACAACAACTAACTAGCGGATTGAGTAGTCTTGTTGATGTTGCCTGGCGAGAAAGCGGCGAAAACCTGCATGCGTGCTGGGTAATGTCTCACCCGTATCGGGTACCTCTCGTACACAGTACCGTACTATCTACTCGCCGTCACAGAGTATGGGTATGCCAACTTTTTGATCCCCGAAACTGGCACGAATCATCATCAACCGCACGCTACGTGTCTTGGCAAAACACTATTAACTATTGCTCCTTTCATCTCACAAAACAACAAACTCGTAATTACAAAGTAAGCAATTTAGAAAGAACATTACCATGAGCGAAAAGAAGGAAAAAGGGAACAAGGTACGAAAAACATCAGATCGCAGTGTGCGAGAGTGACGAATAGTGAGAGTGCTTCTCTACAATTGTCTCACGCCCAGTCCCATTTCCATTACCAAGTCAACAAAGACCCCTGACACTGAGAAAAAGAGGATTTATGCTCTCCACGGGGAGATTAAAGGCGAACTTTTGAAGCTTTTAGCCGCGGCAGCCAAGAGAGCTTACTTCAAGAAGGATCACGACGACATTTTTGTGGGCGCTTTCGACGTCCTCGCCCACGGAGGAGACAAATCCATCGGATGGATGCTTCTCAAAATCTGTTACTGGGGCGAGAACCAAGACAAGATTGTTTTTGCTATCCGAGGTACTGCCAATACAGACAACCTACTCACTGATGCTGCCATGACAGGGCTTGCTTTGACAGACCAAAAGAGTACTGTTATGCAAGCCATTAACAAGGTTGACGACGAGTTGCAGACGGCCATAAAAAAACATCCCAAGCCGGATTTTGTCACTGGTCACTCCTTGGGCGGAATGGTAGCAGAAGTGTTGTGCGCCCGTCATGGATATGCAGGGGCTTCCTTCGCTGCGCCTGGTCCTTTTGCGCCCGAACGCAAAAAGAAGAACTACATCTTGGATCAGACCGGGCACGATGGCATCCCCTTTACTTGTGTTGTAAACAAGCATGATAAGATTCCAACGTATACTCGCAATGTTCGTATGACGGAGCAGATTTGGCAAGGCCTAATGAAACCGTTGTCGCCAACATTGTTTAACCTTGGTGAGGCGAACAAGCTTCATATTGTGAAGCCTGAGCACATCGTTGTCTTGGACTTTGGTGAGGATGAGAAGTCAATGCAGAGACACAAAATGGCCAACTACTACGAGAATCTTGATGGCGAGCTACTGCAACCCAACTTTGTTGAGACGTATAGAAAAATTAAGCGTATGAAGGAAATCGATGGCCTAAAAGAAGAGGAGA